>CM067372.1:150925782-151170782 GCA_034401795.1 Chaetoderma sp. LZ-2023a | reverse complement strand
CACCTCATAGTGACGCTTGTCGCTAAGCGCGCTCGCGCATGCGCATTAGAGCCTGAATAGGAAACAGATTCACTTTTCTAAATTTAAGTGCAAAATATTTAGTCTGATTCTAAAATCTTACCACGCGGGGTGGTTGAGGCCGGGTCGTAGTGATTGAACGGTAAGTATGTTTTTATAGTGGTTAATAAAACAACAGACCAACCCGCAAGGGGGGTCTGTGGGGGGGGGGGGGGGGGGGGTTGTTATTACACCACAAAAACATCCATTACCGTCCAATCACTACTTGCTAAACCCGTAGATTTGGTCAGTGCCCCCTGTCCACATAAGGTGGGAGGAGATTAGAGAATCAATAAACCAGGATAAAAATCAAACCAATCTTATCCCAATGTTAATAACATAGCAAATAAGAACTTGAACTTAAAGAAATAAATAAAAACCAAAAGAAGACTCTCACCCTTTCTCACCGACGCAGTCTTAACGAAAATGGTTGGTAAATAGTCTTCGGCTCTTTTTTGGTTAACAAACAAGGATAAATTAAATCAATCTTATCCAAATGTTAACAACATAACCTAATAGAGCATTTAGCTCAATCACACCGTGATTAGCAAATAAGAACAACTTGAACTTAAAGAAATAACCAAAAACCAAAAGAAGACTCACCATTTCTCACAGACGCATAGTCCTAACGAAAATGGTGGGAAGTGCTTGGTAAATAGTCTTCGGCTTTTATTTATTTTTATTTTTTAGTTAAAAGTGGAAATGTTACGAAAGAAGGAAGCTGCCGCACTCTGGTCTTTGAGATAAAAGGATGTAACGGTGTAGTCACATTTCCCTCCTGCCACCTGCCTGATCTCATCTAAAGACGAACCCTCAAAAAGAGCGAAAGAAGTAGCCATACCTCCAACGTCATCGGCTTTAATAAGGGAGAGATTAATTTGATCCGGTGAGGCTATCTCATAACAAGGCTTAATTATACTCTCACAAAGCCATCTGACAATCGAAGAATTTGAGACCGCCTTAGATAATTCTTCCTTGTAGGAAAAACAAATGAGATGGATCGACTCTTATAACATCTGAGCGCTGATTGAAGGTTCCTAATGCCCTAATAGGACACAAAAATTTTTCGGATGGCGACAGACGAAAAAGATTTTAAAATGATCAGACTATCAGGATAGCGGTTAGTTTGAGTTTTAGATAAAAAATTCCTTCTGGGATATCAAAACAAGCCGTCTCCTGAAACTATAAATCTCTCCTTTTCAGCAGAAAGAGCATGAATCTCCTGAACGCCTTCTAGCAGAGGCTGTAGCAACAAGAAAAAACAGCTTTGACAATTAAAAACAAAACCAAGCTTACTACTGGTAGAAGAAATAGGTTCAAAATGGTGACCTGCCAAAACTTGAAGAATCAAAGCCCAACTCCAGGAAGGTAAAGGCTTAGCAATCGGAGGACGAATATTACTTAGACCTCTAATAAAGCTATTAAGTCTTAGTATCCTTGACATCGGCATACAGAAGACAAGGAAGGGATGACACCAGAGAAAATCTATACTCCCTGAACGTAATAACTGACAAATGAAAATAACCAAACAGATAAGATAAAAACTCTAATAATTTGGGTATAGAAACAGAATCGGGCACGAAACCTTGGTCTGAACATCATTCACCTAAATGTTTAAGTCGACCCTTGTAAACTCAACGGGTCGAATCCCTTCTGGCAGAGTCAATCATTTCCTGAGACCAGAAGAAACCTTATTCTCGAGGACTTCAGACTCGAGATTCTCCAGACACACAGACTAAAATGTATTGGATTTGGATGCACACAAAGACCTCTTACTTGAGATAGAAGATCCTGGTATACTGGTAGAAGAAGAGGGAAATCTACCAGAAAATCTAGGTCTAAAAACCAAATCCTCTTTGGCCAAAAGGGAGCTATCAGAAGAATTTTGCAAACCTGATCCTTGACCCTCTTCAAAACTAACTGAATCAAAATCGTTCGAGAGAAGGCATAGGCGAACATTCCTGTCCACTACTGAGACAGAGCATCCACCCCCAGGGCTTGACTGTCCGGAAAAGGAGACATGTAAGAGAAGATCTGAGCATTCAGAGAGGCCGCGAACATCTCTACTAGAGGACAATCCATAAGACTAAACCTCATTCCTCCTTCTAAAAATGAAAGAAAACCCCATGGCAATGACTGAATGAATCAAGATTTAGAACCCTAACAGACAATCCAACCAATGCACAGAAGCCTGGATCTACTTTCCAATGAATAGCCTCTACTATAGACTCCTTGATAATCATAGACAAACAACAACCCCTCTAAAGCTAATAGCTTCTAATAATAAGGAACAGAAGACCATTTTGGAAGAAGAGACTACATAGAAGGATTCTAGATCCAAGAATATCTAGCCCCTTTTAATAAGGGCCACCCTTAAAGAAGTGTCAAACTTACTATATGCTAAAGAGGACTACTCATAGAAAACACATAGATGACATATGCCAAAAATCCTGGGCTATATCATAATGCTTAGGCCTCACCAAATAGGTAACTCACGTTTATTATGGATATTTTAATAATACCGCTTACTCTGAATGGAGACCAAAAAGGGTCATATCAGTATAGCCTAACTTATTAATAATGCTAAAGACTCTGCAAAAATTATAGATAATATTATTTACAGAGATTTAACCAGAGATTGTGGCAAACCAAAACCCCATAGTAAGTCTATGGGAGTGCTTAGAGTCAAGATATAGCCAAATCATGTGCCCGAGATCTACATGAACTACGGGAAAGTTACTAGTGATGACTGTCATCACAATTCTATGAATAGAATACATGACCAGGTCCTGATAAGAGAGCTATGGCCCACATTAGACTATCTAATTTAAACATCGTATAACAATGGAGATTTAATAAAAAAATTGTATTGAATACATCAACGGTTGCCTAGCCGCCCGGGCTTGCTGATAAATTAGATATCCTAAACAATTCGATATTTATGCCAAGAGGCAGAAACTTAAAAGATTTTAATAAATTTATTGATTCTTATAATTATAGTCTTATCATCAATAATTTCATCTTTGTACTAACAAATGACATTGTGTTAGAATTCCCAAAGAAAGGAAAGATTGAACACTGATACTAGATATTAACTGATTGAATACTGAATTTTGCAGACGACATATTACAACTGTAATATCTCTGGACTTGGAAAGATTTTGAAAACATTTTGACCGAAAATAGTTGGTGGATGCTTAAATCCAAAGATTCTCGTCCGCTCTTCCCCCCTCCAGCGCAACCCCAACCCCACCGGCCCGCCCCCAGCCCCCAGACAACAACCTCAACGAGCAAAAAACGCAAGACTCACCGAATAGTCCGGGAATAATCCGACCGAAAATTTCCGGTGGCATCACCAACAACCCTCAGCCAAACTGCCCCCAAAATACCCATCAAATCCCGAGCCCTGCCCCCCGAAACCCCCGTCCGAAGGCCTGCAGCAACCCCGTCAAAATAGAGCAAAATTTACGCTATAAAAGAAAAAACAAACAAGAATCTGGAAAAAATGAAAACAAAAAGAACTCACCAAAACTATGTCAACGCAGAAGAATCCGACTCATATTCCTCCTTCCTGCCCCCTTATCCGATTGATTATCTTTTCTAAGCGAATAATGTACTTGTAGACATTAATCCTGTACTCATAATGATCCTATGAAACCTTTACTGAACCTAATTCTTTTCAGCGACTGACGAAATTATACTACGATTTACTTAAGAATCAGGGTTATCCCCTCCACAAATAAACTCCCTTTGGTTAAATAAATATGTCAACCTGCCGACATAAGAGGTAAAAGGAGCGAGAAAAAAGGCTGAATGGCACGAAGACAACTGGCCATCTAATGTTGGATGAAAGCAAAAAGCGTATCTCGAAATAATGCGTAGAATACCACCTGACTTATCGGCTTATGAAATGCGCATATAAAATAATCTGCAACAAAATCCCATACGGTAACCAGTCAGGAGTCTTTAATTACGCTGAAAATTGTCACTGATAAACGAATAAATGTCTGCATAGACTACAATTCCAAGAGAGACTACAAGACTGGCAATGACTTGGAATGACTATTTTCAGCCATTAAACATTCCCAATATTAAACAAATACGGAAATAAGACTAATCTTAGGCAAGAAGATGACTAGATTCTAGGAAAGCGGATGTGGAAAAAGGGAAACAGAAATGCATAAACCGGAAGTATACTACCGGAAACTGATCAAAATCCTACAACTCGGATGTACAGAATTACCGGAAGAGGAAGCTGAAAACCCGGAAATGGATGACCAATGTAATGCCGGGTAAAACCGGAAATGACTCTATCCCCGGCTGTACGAAATCCGGATGTGGAAAAAAGGAAAAAGAAATGGATAAAACCGGAAGTAGACTACCGGAACTGATCAAGATCCCACAATCCAGATGTACAGACTAACCGGAAGAGGAAACTGAAAAAAAGGAACCGGAAATTGATGAACAATGCAATGCCGGGTCCAACAGACCCGGATATGCATTCTTCCGGAAGCTCTCATGAAACCGGAAATGGAAACCGGAAGTCTATCCCGGGCTAGACGACCCGGAAGTACACCCCTAAGACCGGATGCGGAAGTGTACTGACTAGCGTCCAAACCGGAAACGGAAAACGCCTCTACCGGAATTCGAAAATAAAAGGAGTCCTCAGACTCCGGATATCCGGAATGGCCGGAAGCGCTAATAGAACCGGAAACGGAAGTAGGTACCAGATCTCTAGGACCCGGATGTCCTACATAAATGGAAGACAGACCGGAAGTGGCCGGAACGGAAGTGGTAACCGGATCTTGCCGACCTGGATTACCCACTAAACCGGAAGTCCTACCGGAAATGGAAACCACCGAAGACGGAACCGGATCTTGAAGACCCAGATGTCTTGCTAGACCGGAAGTTCGGACCGAAAAAGATTGAGATGCGGAAAACGGAAGTAAACCCCGAGTCCACCACAACGGAACCGGAACTAGCAAGACTAGGTATCGACCTCTTAGAAACGGGCGCTCTAGAGACAACTGTAACTACCGGAACCCACCGTAAAATTGGCATTATCATAAGGACTGGCCTCATGGACGCCGGTTTCAGCCGACGCCACCACTGCTTGAGGATTATGCCCGTCACCCTCAAGTCTTAAGTGGATTTTATCTGATGCACTCTCCGAGCACACCTTCAATAGCCTGGATGCTCTTGTCTTCTGCTTTGGTGATACCAACACCTGCCTAGAGGTCAGAGGAGGGACCGGCTTCCCCCCATTTGCGGGAACGCCCGCTAGCCTTCGGGCTATCCTCTGAACTTGACGAGCCTTCCTGCTTTTTGGCCTCTTTTATCGCAGAAGAAATTCGTTCATCGAGCGATTTTGTCAACACTGTGGCAAACGATTCAAATCTCGCAAAAAGCGCCATCAAGGCGTCCGAATTTCCCGATGAGTTTCCCCCCTCCGTTGCTACCGATAACGGAACAGAGGATTGATAGCAATGGAGGAAGGGGAAGGACGACCAGAGGGCAGCGATTGTTATGACCGACAAATCTTTAAAGAACGCTTTCGCTACCGAAAACCGGCCACCCTTTACAAATCCCACACATAGCATTAGTAGTACAGGACACTTCGCACAAACGTGCCCGGCGAACTCGATCGAGTGATGACGATCACATTTTGCCGACGAACATTTAGTCTTATCCGACCCTTTCGCTGACTCCTACAAACGAAAAACGTAACAATGAAGCATACCGCTCAAACTCTCAAACAAGAGACACCCTCAACTCAGTTCTAACGGCGGGAAAATTCAAATTTCCTTACCAGAAACTTTCAAGGGATTTTAAGATAATCCTTATAATGCACTAGAAATAACTTCGTTACAGGCTCTATATATATGGACTGGACATTATCAATGATGATGATGATTTAGGATAGGCATAACAATCAAGATACCACGAAGCAAAACGATCTTCGCGAAAACCGGTAATATATAAATTCGTCTAAGATACCATATAAACACAATTATACTTCCTAGACGTAACTTAGGGAGGATTGACTTCATATTGGGCATATTCTTCCGAGACATAAAGTCAAAAGGTATCACTGACACAGATCAAAAACACAAAAACTTACATAAATATTTTTAGACAACTATTCTGCTGCAGAATAATTGAAAAGTGCATCTGTTTCCTATTCGGGCTCTAATGCGCATGCGCGAGCGCGCTTAGCGACAAGCGTCACTATGAGGTGAGTATAGACTGGTGCCAGTCTATACCTGAAGGCAGGCTGGAGGTGGGACTCAACCAGTAGCCTGGTTGAGGGTCCATAGGAATAGGATTAGGCATGGGGAGGTGTGTATGCAGGCATAAAAATCTTATTCTGATAGCAAAATACAAATAATTGATTTAGCAAGTGGTGATTGAACGGTAATGGATGTTTTTGTGGTGTAATAACAACTGTTGCTGCACTTGACAGTAACCACATCATCAGCAAAACCATTTTCAAAATGTCCGTCACCATGCTACATGCTATCCAACAAAACTTGTGAATAACGCAATACTCAACTAAATTCATTGCTAGAATTAATTGGCTTTAACCCTCAAATTTATTCAAGACAATTTTAATTTTCTCAAAGAAAATGTCCACTTGCAGACCAAAAGAAGACTCGGTTATCGAGCCAGTCATTCCAGTGGTAAATTTTCAAAAACCGTCTTCTTTTAGTCGGCAAATGGACATTTCTCACGACCACTGCAAAAGCCGTTTTTGGCTGATATGAGTGTTAAAGGGTTAATGATGAATTAATTAAATAAATCTTTTAGAATCAGTGTGTGAATATGGTACACTTCATCAGCTCACTACCTCACAGGGTATTAATTTCATTTCAATCCTGAGAATTAGAGTTGTGGTTTTAAATTACAAGATTAAATGTTTTCCTATGCTGGCTAAATATCTAAGATATGTATTGCGTATGCTGACATATATGACTTTGAATATTTTGATATTTATTTGACAGAAAGTTGTTGCATTCTAAGGCAGCAATGACTTTCAGTCTAATTATTATTTTGAACTAGTGAACAACTGCTGCTAAGTGAGTTTGGTCACTCTGTCAAATGATTACAAGGGTTTTAGAATGCAGTTAAACATGCTATAAAGACCACCTGTACTAAATGCCAATTTTACTACATGCCGCCAAGCCGTTTATCTGATAGATTCAGAAATGGCATGGTTGAAATCAGCATACTCATAACCCTGTACTAAACAAATTTTTGCTTCAAAATCCATCAAATAAAAAAAATCCAATATGGCCAGAAACATGCTGTAATTTGATTGGCCCACTGCGGCCATGTTTTTTTAACGGATCAACTTCCCTTGAATAAACTTTAATGGCCTTAATCCCTAATTAGATCTGCAAAATTTCGATCCCTTCAGCGGTTCTGGAGAAGCTGTTTTGGCTAAAACTAGGTCAACCAAAATGGCCGCCGAACCATTTGACCAATCAAGTTCCCTTGAACAAACTTGGTTCAGCTCTTGCCATAGATCATATTTCATGGAGTTTGTTTCAATCCACAAGCGGTTTCGGAGATTTTTAAAGACGTTTAAAAAAAATCGGCCAAAAATCAAGATGGCCACTGGCCAAATTGACCGATCGGCTTCGTTTGAACAAATTTGAATCTCTACAACCTAAGGATGCTTCCTGTCAAATATAATTGAAATCGTCACATATGTTCTCGAAAAGTAGACATTTTAAATTTCCCATTGCTTTAGTATGGGAGCTTTTGGCGGGAAAATGATCCAAGATGGCCACCAAACCGTTTATCCGACAGCTTTGAAAATTGCAAATTTGTGATCAGAATACCCAAAAAACCTATATAAAACCAATTTCAGCCTCAAAATCCATCAAATAAAAAAATCCAATATGGCCGCCAAACATGCTGTATTTTGATTGGCCGACTGCACCATGTTTTTTGACGGATTAACTTCCCTTGAACAAACCTTAATGGCGTTTAGTCCCTAATCATATCTGCCAAATTTCGGCCTGATCGCTTCAGCGGTTCTGGAGAAGAAGTCGTTTTCGCTAAAACTAGGTCAACCAAAATGGCCGCTGAACCATTTGGCCAATCAAGTTCCCTTGAACAAACTTGGTTCAGCTCTTGCCCTAGATCATATTTCATGGGATTTGCTTCGATCCACCAAGCGGTTTCGTAGAAGATTTTTAAAGACATTTCCTAAAATCGGCCGAAATCCAAATTGGCCACCGGCCAATAAATTGGCCGATCGGCTTCGTTTGAACAAACTTGGATCCCTATGCCCTAAGGATACTTCCTGCCAAAGATAACTTATATCGGCCTAGTGGTTCTTGAGAAGAAGTCGTTTAAAGGAAAAAGTTGACGGACGGATGGATGGACGGACGCCGGACGGTCGCCATGGCATAAGCTCACTTGGCCATTCTGGCCAGGTGAGCTAATAAATCTTCAGCTGTCATCTAGTCTTCAAAGATGAAAAACATCCAGAAAAAATAAATCATGCGGCAACATTTGGGTCCTTTTTCGTGAATACATGCGCAAAAACATCTTTTTTCGTCAGCTTATCCACTCATTCAATGACACAGCGTCTAACGCTGTTGCTGAATAGGCATTAAGATACGGCTATAAATTTCCTAATGTATCGCTGAACGCATCTGTATCTGTAACTCCAGCCTCGATGGGCTAACCCCTAGTCCAGCAGGGTAAGTAGTGACGAATAAAGTCTGTATTTCAATGTCCATTTTCAATATATACAAATATCAACTGTACAGTTCATGAGATCTGAAATTAGCCCACAAATGCACCTCCAGTCAATTCGCCCAAGGCCTAAATTGTTTCTGATCACTATCTTGCCGTTCAGTGATAGAGCTGCTAACGTGAATTATGCGTCGAGATATGGCTATGGCATATTTTCCGACGTATCAGTGAACACATTACAAATGCGCCTCGATCCAATTTAACAACGGATAAATCATTTTTTCCTAACTTCGCAAAATGTCACCGTTATGTCCTAAATAAATCCTCTGAATAAATCTAATGTGGACCGAGTAGTTTTTATGAATATTTGAGCAAATTTAGCAGAAATTGCAAGGAATACCATAATTATATACTGATTCAAGTTGACTGAGAAAACCTTTCTAATTTCGTGATATTTTTTTCCAAACTTTTTCCTCCCTAATTAACCCGCCCCCTTTGGTGACCGCTATCCGCCCGGCGGTATAATTAGAATAAATACGGTAAGTTGAAATCCGCCCTGCGGTTAATGAAGAGTAGCGCTTTGACCATTTCCGCAAAATCTTTCATAAAATCTAAGATTCTCACCAAAATAATTGATCAATCAAAACTCTGAATAGAAGTTCTGGAGTCTACCAAGATACATGTAGGGTCCCTCTATCCAAATTTGTTTGAAATATGTAAAGCAACATTTGTAGCGCTTTGACAAGTTCTGTTAAATTCCTCAAAATCTCAGATTTTCACCCAAAAAATTGATTAATCAATACTTTGAATAGAAGTTCTAGAGCCTAGCCACCATACATGTAGAATACGTCTAGCCAAATTTGGTTGAAGTATGTCAAGTAACTAAGTGCGAGTAGCATTTGGGCCCAGAATGATTGACCAAACATGATATATACTGCTAAGTTGAGCTAAATTGAAAATGTTAATGTTGAAAAAACAAGGATTTTAAACCAAGATTACCGTGACATTTGACAACCACATTTGGTATTTGTGTGCCCCCTATAATTGCGGATTGCGTTTATGGCGTACTAGCTACATGTATATAAATTATGATCCGAGTTATTCTGCAGAATGTCTAAATATTGCGTCTGGCAACAACCAAGCCAAAGCCTTGCTTTAATAAGCTGTTGCCTAAATTTTTATTGCATAGAGGTGATGAAGGAAATTTACAATGTACATGTACATGAAAGTCACTAGCCTTGTGTTCTATATGAATAACGATTCAAAACATTTTGCTACTCTGCAAACTATTGACAATCTGGTGTTTTCGCATTAATCACATCATATACAATGTAATATATACAAATCGAGAAAAGCTGATTTTACACATGCAAGAGCGCTCTGGAACGTTCTCCCTACGGAACGCAAGGCAGATTTCATTTATTTTGCTTGATTACAATTGAATTTTCCAAGATCTATGATAACCAAGAGCCATCAGAAAACGGCATATCCCACCGGATCCAAACATTTCAGAAAAAAAACACTCATCAAGAGTTGTCATAACGTTAATTATTAACTCTTACCACTCTGGTGTCAATATTTTATCTTTTACCCTGTCAATAGCAAATAAACTGACCTGTAGATTTTTCAACAATTTTGGTGGAAGATGTTGCTGTCTACGACAGCACTATCTTCCACCGAATTTGTTGAAAAATGAACACCAGTTCATCCTTTAATTTAATCTGAAAATTAAAGATTTTGACATCAGAGTGGTCACAACATTTCACCCAAGGAATGATGCACTTTGCATCTCTCATTATATAGAACACCTGTGACCTCAGTAAAGTTCCGTTAAAATTGGAAGAGCCACTGTTGATTACTAAAGGGTATCACAAATGAGAATTAGATTTCAATAAAAAAAAACACCAAAATAAAAAGAATTTATTATATTTAGTAAATTAAGTGGACTGATTTTCACAAGCTCTGTCATTGTTAAAATCTCGATTAAAGTCATGAACTTTAACACGCCGTAAAACTCACGGTATGGCGTCATCGAGTGAATCGTCTACCACGTGGATTCAGATTACGCCACACATGTTTTCAGATTAGAAGAAACTAGCGTCTAATAAAAGTTATGAACTAGGATATCAGCTCTGACTCAAGTTCTAGTTTAAAAGGCACTACTATTTCACTAGCATTTCCTTAATATGTCAGTCAGTTAGTGTCAGACCGAGCGGTTATGAGCTAGCAATCACCAACCACAATGTACTATTTGCGCGATAACATCATACCACGACAATCATTCATTCAATGATGTCACTACTTGACATATTGACGAAAATGATTTTCCGCGGCAAAATTTTCTATTACGGAATTCAAAAATGTGCAAATAATATATTTCATTTCATCTAAAGTATGCAAAAGCATCATTTGGTGTGCTTTGAATAGTATCTGTTTGTATTCCCCTTTAAGGATAATGAAAAACTTTAACGCAAATATCACCTAAGTCCAAAACCATGAATAATAATAGGAGAAATACCCCCAAAATCTGTTTAGTAATGATGACGATAGCATCGCTGCATGCGATCAAACCAGTCGGTAAAATTTCATCAAAATCTGATGAGCCATTGTTGAATAATAACTCTACACAAAAACTTTAACGCAAATATCATCCAAATTATTCTAAGCCCAACACCATGAAAAATTCCCTCAAAATCTGCTTAGTAATTATGAAGATTGCATCGCGGCAAGGGATCGAACTGGTCGGTAGTTTCATAAAAATTTGATACGCCTAGGGCTTCGCGATATGCCGATATTATATCGAATACCAGTATCATAGCCATACCATTAGTCATACCGATAGGATTTTGCTGATACCGAAATATCGAGATATATAACATAAAACCGGTATAACATTTTGTTAGGCAGATAATCTGCTTGCCATTAATAATATCTCAATAGTATATAGCTATCTAGCGATCTAAGTTAGTGTTATGCTCTTCACACGGGAAAATGGTATTTTACCTGTGTTTAACGACCACGCTTTTCTTATTTATCCGCTGTCAAATTGTTGATTTGAATCTAGTGTTAGAGTAATTGATAAATTAACGATTATGGCTACGAAAGTTGCCTACTTATAAAGTTATAAGAATGCACTTCTCGCAAAAAAAGATGGAATAAAACTTATTTTAATTACCATCATAGGACATCGGATGGTTAAAAATGTCTAATACCTATCTTTTTCTGTGCTAATATTTTATAATTTCGGCCCGTTGTTTGCTAGTCCGAGTTCTCTGACTCCGCTCTATGCCGTTTTTGATATGCCCGTCATTTCTGATATTTCGCCCGGCATATCAGAAATGGCATAGGGCGGAGTCAGAGTACTCGGACTAGTTGTTTGCTCGAAAAATCATAATATGAAATGAATATTTTGAGTGATATTTTATATCAATTACTACAACCTGCTTAGTCAGCGATTTCCTGGAATTGTGCGCCTTTGTAGTGACCACCCAACAGCCCAAGTAAAGAGGAAGCCGACAATATGAAAAAAACTTCTCAATTCCCGCGAGCTTTATTCACTTCATATGTTTGAGTATTATTAGATATCGATTGATACGAGCTACTCTAACGAGAGTGAGCTTAGGCCTCGCAGCATATGGTAGTCTATTTAGTATGCGTTATTATGGCTAAGTTGTACCCCTGTGCTAGGGTTGGGTAATTTTTCGATATTATCGTCAATATCGTGATATACCGAATACCAAGACCGAAATCGTCATAATTTTGAAAAATCGTAAATATCGTCAATACCGCCAGGATGATATTGCACTTTTAATTGTGAGCAGAATATAAATAACTAAGTTAGAAATGTCATACTCTTAGATTTATTCGGTCCAGTAATAGTGTTTAAGTAATAATCCAGTCTTTGTCCAAGGTAATAAAAACTTAATAAACTTCAAAATAATCTGTGTTCAATTAATTCATGGTTTGTTTGCGCTAATAAAATGATTTAAAGTACAAAATAATCCTTTGTTGTTCACTTTTCATTATTACATAAATAGACGACGCCATGTTTTTTTCTTGCCTCATTCTGAGTATTAGTCAGTGGAGAATACTGTTTGCACTAACCACATTCCATTCTGATGACGTCATTACTACAGGTCAAGCTATTTATCCATTAATCATTCATTTGCACGGTTAAACATTCTTCTGACCGTGAACGGTTTAAACTTTAAAACCTTTTAGGTCGATAAGTAATCACACACACACACTTAATACCTTATCAATACCACAGCTTGGAACGGTGGGTGAGGGGGAAGTTAATCTCTTGCTTTACCATTAGTGTCAAGAGTGTTAACCATTTTCATCCAGATTGGACTTTGTATACGTTTTTATGTAACTATAACTTTACACAATATATTTAGCATTTTATAACGAATCAAATCAAAAGTCATTCCACATATAACATTACTGATTTATTCTAAGTGAGAAACAACCTTAAAATAAATAATTTAGGCCTAATTATATCCAGTCTTCGATCTGTTGTGGCAGTTTTGGCTGCAGTGTTAACTGGGTTAATTTCACACATCCCGGCTACGCCTTGAGATCAATGGATAAACCCGCTAAATATTGAGCGAATTTGAATAGGTCTACAATGGGTCAAATTAGTATAAATATTACAGAGCAAAAAAATCTGATATAATTGTTTCCAGTCCTCATGCTGGTTCTCGTTCAAAATCATTCAGTGTTATTTTATTAATTTGCATCATCTATGCTAGCGGCAGGCGTGACAACAGCTGTCGGAAATCTGCAATGTGAATTCTGGTTGGCTCAAGTATGATACGGCGCCAATCGGATTTCGCTCTGCAGAATTACCTTTCTGCGCAATGAAGTTAATGCACATTCCTTGCTCTATCTTTTGACAGTTGTTGTGACATAAAAATAACACAAAATACAACACAACAACAGAACAAAGTCCTTTATTTTTCTTATTTGTGATGAATAGGGTTAGTTACATTACATTCCTTGCTTTAAACTGTATATTGAAGGGTGTCAAAGTGTGGAATTTCTTGTATTAAGTATGCGGAAATAGCAATCATGGTGATCTCAATTTACTGTTTCAATGCAACGAATTTAATGAAAATAACTTGCAGACACCACCAATTTGAAATACATGTTATTCTATGTCTACACCCTAACTCCACACCCCACCCAAATGACGATATATCATGATACCGCAGTATTTTAATGAGATACTGATATCATCACGGCTTGAGCAATATCGCCCAACCCGACCCTGCGCGGAGATTTCCACGATTCCTGGCGGTTTTGTCCCATTGCAAATTCATCCTAGAAAGCACAGACCATCGTGGAAAGTTCATTTATTATTCTAACATATACATCAATGCAAATAGGCAGGCAAATTAGTAAAACGTATGCTTACATTCATATCCAACATGTTTGACTAATAACATTGATATTTGTCAGTCAAATATCAACAGCTTTAGCTGTTCGCGGTTTAACTGGGCGAGTTTATATGGAACGAGATGGTCACTGGTTACCAGTATCTCGCGATCTCCATGCGGAAATAGTTGTAATTTCGTGGTAAATTCAAATCATTAGTAGGGACGATTTGGGGGGAGTTTCAGCCGTTTTGGGAGATGATTTAACTGAAGACAGTTCAAATTTAGCTTTTAATATCAGGATTCATGTAATTTCTTGGTTTTATTGTGGAAATTTGCGGCGACTATTTAAGCAGCGCTGATCTACGTGGAATATGGAAGCATAATACTCAAGTCTCACTCCAATTTTCCCATCAGAATAATTACCGATATTAAAGGTATACCGGTATGAAAATTGATGTCGATACCGATATTCATTATTCTAATACTGTGAAGCCCTAGATGAGCCATTGTTGAACAATAAGGATACTGAAAAACTTTAACGCAAATTTCTTCCAAAATATTCTACGTCCAAAACCATGAAACTGTCCCCAAATTTGCTTCGTAATTAGCTTTTCAAGGGGAGATAACTCAGCCAAATATGGGCGGATTTTGCCAAAACGAAATCATTGCACTTCGTCTATCCCTAACACACCTGCTGAAAAAAGAATTGTGAGTAGGTTCAAAACTCAAGATCTGCTCCGGACAAGAAATCGGATGGACAGCGCCATCACATAATACGACCCCATCGACGCGGGCGTATAAAAATCAACAAACTATGGATTCACAAATATTCAAGGCACTGATATTTTTCTCAAGTACCAAAAATTGGCATGCTCATAAGGGCATTGATTTTTGATATCCAAATGCCCTCGGTGATTTTCAAGTGCATTTGCATCAGGGCACTCACTAAGTTACGGTGCTCACTGAATGATAACACCAATTGATGTCCTTGTCCTCCTCTGTCATGTCTGGGCAGGGGATAGATTTTAAGGATAATACCTAGACGGAATAGTGTATTATTGATTTTACTATGCCGCAGCAAACTTCACTAACCCAATGATTGTAAGCTCAAGGCTGATCACTTCTTTAATCCATTAACCGATGGATCCCTATAAAAGTCAATTCCAAGGCAACCAATACAAAGGGAGCAACAACTTTCCGGAGAAATTAATTTCAAAATATTCAATAAAGCATTGAAGCTAGCAGAAAATCTGTTCTTTTGTCAATATTTGGTGGGTACTGAACACAAGAGGCCCAATGGACCTGTATCGCTCACCTGGAACACTGGCATTTCAACTAATCTTGCAGAAAGTTTTACATCCATCGGTGCCACTTCCAATGACTTTCAGTCAAATGGTTTAATTTTCAAGATATTGACAACAATCTCTGGACTGTTTTTTGCAATAGTGATTTTGAACAATGTTTAAGCGAAAATAAATGACATCGGTGCTAACAACAGCTAGTTTCTTAACTGTCTCACTGCTGCAAGCCAATGCAGCCAATAATTTCAAAATATTTTCAAAAACAATTCAACTGAAAGTTGCTCATCTTTATCCGGTTCAGGAATGTTGTCTGCAAAAACTCAGTCAGACGGTTAATAGCGGTTTAAATACATTTGAAGAAAATTGTCTCAAAATTGTGCCCAGCGATCACACTTAGACGATGAACATTTCACCTTTTCAGTTGATTTCAGAGAATCCTATAAACGATGCAAATTCAAATCATAGATCTGTATAAGTAAAAGGTTAACTTTGAACTCTTCACGTTAAGGGTACCTAGGATTGATATTTATAGCAATCCCACGTAGCTTGTTTATGAGTGTCATAGTTGACTACCACGAAAACTGGTAACAAAGAAACAAAAGTACAAATAATACATATAAGACCATAAAGTTACTCTACCATGTAACTTAGATAATAGGGACTTCATTGCAGGCATGATATTAAGAAGTAATCCTCTTAAATAAATATCTGTGACACAGATGGCAAGCACAAAAAACTTTGACTGGCGCAAAACAAACCTTTCTGTTAGCAGAAAAATTTGAAAGTGATTCTATGTTACTCTTAGCCTCCTCTGCGCATGCTCATTGACCTATGTCAAAGAGGAGTCAGTTCAGACTGGCACCAGTCTATGCAGGCTATATGGTGAGAGAGTACTCTACCAGAAGCCTGGTTGAGGGTACAATGAGGTGGTATAGGCAGGTGGGGGCATGAAAGTAAGCATAAAAATCTTTTTCTGGTGCCAAATGCAGTAGGTTTGATTTAGCAAGTAGTGATTGAATGGTAATGGGTATTTGTGGTGTAATAACAACTGGCGTTTTATGTCCTATCAGTTTCATATTCACAACACAGATATTAGATGTCGACATTAATATTGTGACTAAGTTTGGTGTCAATTCGTCAAGAAATAACAAAACAAGCCGCCATTGTTGGTGACAGACAGACAGACAGATAGACAGATGGATGGATGGACATACAGAAGACGGCCGGGGTCATCGCTATACCTCAGCTGAGTTAAGAAAACTAATTTCGGCTTCAAAATCCATTAAATAACAAGTTTTAGTGAAACTCAACATACGCCCGCAGGCATACTTGTTTGAGGAATGCTAAATGTGAACCATTTGTCTTTGATAATTCTGAGAAAGGGGGGGGGGGGGGGGGGGGAGCGACTTCTATTAGGCACACATTTGGAATTCACGGCAAAGACATCATTAAAAATCTTGAGTCTTCACAGCTGCATTGATCATTACAATTACAAGACAATTTTGGTGAATTTTTATCTTTGAAGGGTGATAACTCTGTCAAATATGGGAGGATTTTGCCGAAACAAAATTATGACACTTCGTCTATCCATAAAACATCAGCCGAACAAAAAATTGTGAGTGTCAGTTCAAAACTCTTCGAGATCTCGACAGGAAAAGAAAATTTTGACAAATTTTAGCTTTTCAAGGGAGATAACTCTGATAACTCACATATGGGCGGACTTTGTGGAAACAAAATCATGACACTTCGTCTATCCCTACCATATCTGCTGAAAAAACAATTGTGAGTGTAAGTTCAAAACTCTTCGAGATATGGCTCGGACAAGAAAACTGACAAATTTTGTATTTCAAGGGAGATAACTCTGGCAAATATGGGAGGATTTTGCCGAAACAAAATTATGACACTTCATCTATACGTAACACGTCGGAAAAAAAAATTGTAAATGTATAGGTTCAAGTCTTCAAGATCTGACCAGGACAAGAAAATTTTGCCGACTTAATCTTTCAAGGGAGATAACTCTCACGAATATGTGAGGATTTTGTTGAAAGGAAATCATGAGACTTCTATGCATAACACATCTGCCGGAAAAAAAATTGCAAGATCTGGCCAGGAAAAGAAAATTTGGACAAATTTTAATCATTCAAGGGAAATAACTCCCGCAAATATACGAGGATTTTGCCGAAATGAAATCATGACACTTCGGCTATATGTACATCTTTAGTAGTAGTGGCGGTAGTAAAATGATACCACCTCCCTCAACTGGCCACCGTTCGGCGATCCGTGGCCCCCACCGCCCTCTCAATCCCTGGGGCATAGGTTGTTGAGAGGAGGTAGTATCACACTACTTGAACGCCCATTTAGAGCCAAGGTCTTGACGTGATGTCATGCAGTAACGACGGGTAAAGAGTAATACCGTCATGAAACAAAAAAATAAATAAATAAATAAATAAATAAATAAAATAAAAACTAAAAAAACTATAAAACTCCCGCGCCACCTGCTCGGGAGAACCCCCGCTTATTATCGCCGACCCTCTCTCTCTCTATCTTTGCGGGGTTTTTTTCGGTGGTTCTCCGTTGCTCCGTACCGTTGACTTGGTACCACCATCATTTTACCTGACTTTTTACTTCGAGATTTGAACCATGGTTTTTTGTTTAGAATTCAGCGCTGTTATCAACTGAGCCAACGGAGAACCGATAATTAGATTACAAATAATGATACTAATTGTTGTGCAATAATAGTCACACTGGTGTCAATTCGTCAAGAAATAACTTGTGCAATAATACCAAACATCAATGCCCGCTATCTCATTGCCCTATACACATCGCCGCTAGTGGAGAGGGTCTTGCATATTGTTTGTGAGTTAATCTGTCAGTCTGTTCATGGCTATATCTCGCAAAACTATAGCGTGATTTGTCCCAACTTCTAACCCTAGAATATGTTACCGCCATAGCCATCAAAATATTCAACAGTCTATCTATCAAATTGTAAATAAATTTTCATATTTAGTCTTTCTGGTTCTGCGCAATATTGTGAAATCGCTGATACGTGTTATCTCGATGACTATCTGTATGCAAGGGAGGTTACTCATCTTTCATCTGTTCTTCATATTTCTTGTATTTAAATGCCTGTATTTTTCTATTTCCAGGTTTAGTGTTTATGTTTCTCTGGAACAGATTTTTTCCTCTTGGACCTCTCTGTTTTCTCTCGCTTTGCTGTTATAGCCACTAGGGCTTTGCAGCTATTAATTATTGAATTACATCAAATTTCCTGTATCTTTGTGATTAAGGATTTATCTTGGCTATTTTTATAATTACTTTTGTTTTTGTGACTACAGAGAGTAAGTGCATTGTATCATTCACTTTTAAAATTGTAAAATCACAGGTTCAAATCTCGTTATTAGCAAAAGGTAAACATGTCTACAATTACTCTTTACCCGTAAGACATCACGTCAAGACCAACTCACACAGTCATTGAAAGTCAAGAATAGTAGCTGCTATGCGTTAACACCTAATTAGACGCAGCATCCATTGGTATACCGGCGATCATACACGCACAACATTACGTGTAAACACTCAAATACGTGTAAACGCTCATCTACAAACAATATTACACACAATGGGCTGGACTGAAGAGCTTTAGTCATGCATGCATGATGTAGGCTGTGAGGCGCGACGAGAAAAAGTACCCGGGCCATTGTGTGATATGGGCAACTATGCAGATCAAAATCTTGAGAAATGGAGAAGCTCAGGGATCCCAACATTCCGCTCGTCATTTCCACTAACATGCCTTATTGCGTTATCCGATGACTCTGATAGCGATGGACAAACTCTTCAAGTATATGAATTATTTAGAAACGGTTTGCAGTTTTGATGTGGATGCTGCTATCGAGTTGGAACAAGAGTGGAAACAAGAAATAATGCAGTGATTCTCAATGCGCGCACTACTCCCATGTATCAGCTCCTGAACATCGACAACATCTCACACATGTAGAGCAGCAATGATACTAATACATGGCCGAGGTAGTTAACGCGTTATATCCACGTTTTTGTTTATTGGCAAACTAAAAATCACAGGTTCAAATCTCACTATTAGCATTTGTGGATAACTCAGCCATTTCTGGTCCGATTTTAAAATGGTAAACAGTTTTGAAATTCTCGCTTCGAAACAAGAAATAATCCAGTGATCCTCGCCCACCAACCTCTCAATGCGCGCTACTCCCACGTATCAGCCCCTGAACATCGACCGCATCTCACACATGTAGCGCAGCAATGAGAACAAATAAATTATCAGTTGTACATATTGATACATGGCCGAGGTAGTTAATGCGTTGGATCCTTATGTTTATTAGCAAACTTAAAATCACAGGTTCACAGCGCTATTAGCACTTGTGGATAACTCGGCCATTTCTGGTCCGATTTTAAAATGGTAAACAGTTTTGAAATTCTCGCTTCATTCCGGTCCTGATTGGTACCAAGAACGACGAGAGTAAAGTGATTTCTCGGTACAATATAAGCATACACAGTCTCCGTCGGTATCACATGACACGACGGGCCACCCACAGGTACTGATCGACTTGTGATCCCCACACATAATAGGTCTGAACGCCCTTTTAGAGACAAGCATCCACATCACATCGACACGACGGTCCACCCCACAGGTACTGATCGCCTTGTGATCACCACACATAATAGGTCTGAACGTCCATTTAGAGACAGTCATCCACAGGGACATACCCCATGATTACTGTCGCACAGCTTCGCGAGGTTGCAAAGCAATTCGGCCTTAGAGTAGCCTCTAAGACCAAGACCGCCGACCCGCTCCAGATGATCGGACAGGCCCGTGCCGAGAAGTCGCAGAAGCATCTCTTCCGAGCAATGAAGACGAGAAGGTTTCCAGCGCTTACCAAAGACGATCCTTTGAATCCCCACAAGAAAGCGCAGTGGCTCCGTGAGCTTTGTCAGGCGGACAAGGAGGTGACTGATAGTTTGCGAGCCAAGACTGTAGCGAGGCGGATGGTGGACCATCCACTGGAGCGCTTACCTCCCCTACGCAGGATCGCTAAGCGAATGATGAGGGAGCCGAGGTCTGAACCCGTAGCCCGGAGCATGAGGTGAGAAGCCGAACACATTCTCGACCACCGTCTCGGCGAAAGGGAGACAGAGGATAGAGGACGCCGGTCAGTACGCTGGACATTCTTCAGAGGAGAGCTCACAGACCAGATCATGCAAAAGATCCAGCAGACTGTCCAGAATGCCTTCTACCCCCCTCTACACCCATACGTATCGCATCCGTCACATCGAAGACGGTAGGGTGATGCTCTTCCACAAGAATGCTCCAGGGAGCCCATGGCTGAACACGATAGGAGCCGCTCAGGACTGGGTGGCAGCAAGAGAGCAAGCCCGCCTCGACACAGACAATATTGATCGACCCAACACCAAGTGGGCTTTCATTCGATCAGCCAACGTTGAGGTCAGGCCCCCTCCCAGACTGGCTACGACAGAAGAAGAGTATGACTGCCCTCGACACCTACAGGGACAACATGTGTCTCTGGAGATGTCTAGCAGTCCACCGAGGAGCGAGAGCTGATAGAAGTACAGCTCCTGCACGAGAGCTTGCCACACAGTTCTACGGCAAGACAGTACCTGATGTCCGCAAGACCTCGCTGGATCAGCTGGACAAGGTAGAGTTCTTCGCCAAGATCGGGTTTCGCGTGTATGAACCAACCGAAGAGGGCACCTGGCACTTGATCATGCAAGCGCCTCACTACCGTGACACCATGACCATCGGAGTGTGGGACCACCACGCCTTCTACATCAAGAACATCTCCAAGCTGGCACATACACTAGTCTGCAGTCACTGTCAGCAGAGGTTTACACAGGCATGCAGTCTTCAACGCCACGCTGATCACTGTACAGGCGGCAAAACAAAAATCGTGTGCCCTGGCGAGAAGGTTGAGGTGCCACAGTCTGCGTATGAGAAAGCCTTCTATCCGCCCCAACCATCCAGTTCAGCAGCTACTCGTTGGGTCGAGTATGAGTCGAGAAACAGAGGCGTACACATACACCATGTAGAGTGTGGGCACGGTGGCGAGCGTTGGATCGAGGGTGCTCCCGTAGATGGTTATGATCCGACCACCAACACCGTTCACCAGTTCCATGGCTGTCACTGGCACGGGTGTCCACAACACCAGCGAGATGAGGATGCCAAACAAAGATACCGCAAGACAGTCCTGAGAGAGGAGAAGCTGAGAGCGTCTGGATGCATGCTTGTGGTACAGTGGGAGTGCTGTATAAAACGCTGTCCAAGCGTCCCTAAACGAGTTCGGACTGTCCCATACCCACACTTCAGTTTACGACTTTGAAGCACTCCTAAATCGTATCAAGACTCATCCTACGGAGACTCTCACGATCGAGAGTACTCACATACCTATCTCTGTGTCAGTTGGCTGCTCCTTAGAGGGCGCCACGAGTGAGCCCACTCACCTCTGCAATCCTGACCCCAAAGAACTGATCAGAGAGTTCATGCTGGTGATCCAACGGCGAGCATCTCTAATCCGGAAAAGGGTTAGGGCACAGTACATACCGACAGACCTGGACAAGCTCCCAAAGCGACAGCAGCGACTGATCAACGAGTGGTGTGAGCAAGTGCCTGTACTGGGGTTCAGCTCTGGGCGGTATGACCTGAACCTCGTCAAGAAGTACTTTGTCGATGAGCTGACTGACAACACAGGTACAGTGAGTCGCCAAGAAGGCTAGTCAGACCATGTTCCTCATAACAACTGAGCTACGGTTTCTCGATGTGCTGAACTACCTTGGACCAGGAGTCTCGTACGAGGTATGGGTCAAAGCATACGGGTGTATACAGCAGAAGAGCTGGCTCCCGTATGAATGGTTTGATACACATGAGAAGCTCAACTATCCAGGGCTTCCTGACTACTCAGCATGGACATCTAAGCTCAAGGGTGGCTACCTCTTGACGCGAACAGCGTGGGAACAATGTAACCAGACATTCAGCGAGAACGGAATGCGGACATTCGCCAACTGGCTGCGATATTACAACAACCTGGACGTCAGTCCATTCATCGAAGCCCTAGAGCGGATGTGGGAGTTCTACACAGAACGAGAAATAGACATCCTCAAAGACGCGGTGTCGCTCCCAGGTGTGTCACTGCAGTAACTCCTATGTGGAACCGCTCAGCACATGCCGGATGTTAGCCTCTACTCTCCGGGCAAGGAGGCCTACGAGATGCTGAAGGACACGATTGTTGGAGGGCCCAGCATCGTGTTCACCAGATACCACGAGGCAGGTGTGACACGCATCCGCCAGAGTGAGCGTGTCTGCCAACGTCCACTCGGCTACGACGCAAATGCTCTGTACCTGTCAATGATGGCCAAAGAGATGCCCTGTGGTAAGGAGACGCGCCGTTGGTCCGGTGCCAGTGGTGTAGCCCGCTTTAAGGAGCTCCTAGCAGACCGCTGGTTTGGATTTGCTGAGGTGGATATAGAGGTCCCTAAGGCTCTGTGGGCAAAGTTCGAGGAAATGCCCCTGCTCTTCTATAACCGCGAGATCCCAGTAGAGGCTGTCTCTTCTGAGATGCATGCATATCTAGAGCGTACAGGGTGGAAGCGACCCACCACCCAGAAGCTGGTCGGAGCCCTCTCTGCCAAGAAGCGGCTGCTGTACACTCCGCCCCTCAAGTGGTATATAACCCATGGCCTGGAGATCACTGCTGTATACCGCACCATAGACTATGAGGCCAAGCGCCCATTCGAGTGGTTCGCGGAGAATGTTACGGAGGCCCGCCGCTCGGGAGATGTAGATAAGAGCAAAGCGCTCTTGGCAGATCTCTTCAAACTCCTCGGCAACAGTGCCTATGGGAAGCTCATCGAGGCCCTAGAACGCCATAGCAACACCAGCTTCACGAAGGATGAACGCGTGGTAGACAAGGCCCTGCGTAGTGCATGGTTCGAAGATCTTGAGATCTGTGAGTCATACGAGCTCCAAAGTCGCAAGCCGAGAATCACTATTCGAAGGCCCTTCCAGGTGGGGATAGCCGTTTATGAGCTCGCGAAGCTATGAATGCTGGAGTTCTACTACGACTTCATCGATCACAACGTAGCTCATGACAGCTTTGAGTACCTGCAGATGGACACTGACTCCGCGTATATCGCTATAGCAGGCTCCAACCTCGACTACGTCATCCACCCTGAGATGCGAGCAGAGTACCAGGCTCATAAGCGGGAGTGGCTAGCTTGGGACTGTTCAAGCTCGAGTTCGAAGGCTCTCTGCTCCAAATGCTACTACGTGGAGAGCGCAGCTGCAAGTAAGTGCTCGGCTAAGGGAATGTTAAAGCGGCAGAATCAGGTCTCTTGGCAGAGGTTCTACAGTGCCCTACATGGCAGAGTGGACAGAGCTAAAAACCGAGGCCTACGCATGCGCAATCAGGGTATGGTGATGTATGCGCAGAAAAAACTCGGACTCTGCTTACTATGATAAGCGCCATGTGCTGCCAGATGGGGTCCATACTGAGCCCATCGAGTATCATGTTAGCACCCTAGGGGGTGGTAGCTGTGTGTCTTCAGGAACTAGCTGAAGCTCTTCTACGACAAATGGTCGCCTAGGCACTCCGTGCTGGTGTGCCAGGTAGTACAGTGTAGGCCGCCCCTCCGCCTCCACATACCTGTCAAGCCTGTGAACATCTATCGACCAGTTAGGATCTGTTGCACGACGTCGACCACCTTCCAGCTCACCAGGCTCATATAGGTACCGAACCAGAGCATCAGGTGGTAGGCACTCCTCTCCCTTGTTCGCTCCTCTAGAGCTGTGACAAGCAGTGTCTGATAGCCTTTACTGGCTTCTTCCCGATTAGCCTGGTAACCTCGGCATTGGATCTCTCCACCACAGCAGGCCATTTCCTGGGCGTATTGGTGTGGGAACAGTCTCTCTGCCAGTGTCCGATTCCACCGCTCAACAATAGCCTGGGCACGGTGATGCCCTAGCTCACCTCGCCTAACTGCCACACCGTCTTTCCGCATGAGGGCTGCAGTCTCCCCTCTGAACTCCTTACCCTCATCCACCTGCAACAATTCCGGCCACTGGAGGGAATTTTCCGAAGCCTCGTAGACACCCTGGAATGCCTGGGCCACCTGGCCAGCTGACTTGTCTGTGAGGGGTACTGCAGCCTTGTACCTGCTGGCGACATCGACGATGGTGAGGGCATACTTGTAGGTCTTACAACCGAGTTGTGTGGAAGGAATAGAACATCTGCCTGGTGAACTCTATTCGGGACAGTTTCCTCGAAATGGGCATGCCTGATGTGCCGTGGACGAGGTCTGTATATCTGCCACATCGCCTGGTGGCTGAGCCACTGGCTAACTGTCTCCAATGTGAAGTTGTGGCCCTTGCGACGTGCAACCTCGAGTAGTTGAGCGGGCTCACGGTAATATCCACCAGGATAATAGTAGAGTTCCTCAAGAACGACGGTTGATAAACTCCCGGATTTCATCACTGACGTCCACTCCCGTGCTGGCACGCACGGCCTGGATGAACTCTAAACAGACGTCATTCATTCGACCATCACTGAAGACCTCCTCAAACACCTCCGTACACTGGCGTCTAATCTCTGCTGGATCCTCGCTGAAAAGTAGTTTACCGACCAACCCTCGGAAGTTAAGGGACTTGACCAGGTCATACAGAGAGGCCATCCTTATATAGTACGGCTTAAATGCTCGGCGGACCAGATGGCCGCGAGCACTATGGCAACGTACGGTAGCCAAGGGCCTGCGACTCCGAAGAACGTACCTACTCCTGAGGCGATGGCTGGTATGGCTTCAGAAATCTTCTCCACCCCATGGAGAGCATTGTTGGCGATCTTGCGGAGCATCTTGCCAGCCTTCGTTGTGAACAGAGCGATCAGAGCCCCAACTGCTGCCAGCGGACCGATAGAACCTTTTATGTAAGTGCGATAGATTCCTTTTGCTCTGTGTACTAGCCTGCGGGATTCAGGCGCAGTCATAGTGCTATATACACGGCTTAAACACACTAGTTATACCCTCAGTGAAATAGTTGGGCATAGGAGGACCACGCAGTCGGCATAGGGAATAGGTAGCAGTGCTCAGGGTACTGGCCCTCCCTGCAGGGGCACACCTGGTGGGCGGTCCACCATTCCCAGGCATTGGTGATCCTCAGTCCACGTGCTCGACTATGGGCTACACACCACCATCCGGCATGCCATGCCTCATATGCTGCAAGGGTCTCGTGATCCCTCTCTCACTACTCAGAGGGGTTAAATGTAGGCGACGATGATCTCAGCCAATGCACTCGTTGCTAGCCCTAGAACCGCGGCCTCCATTAGTGTAACATGTTCACCCATGATCTTGGCAGCAACAGTGTAGGAGGCACCACTGAGGGCGATCTTTGGGATGGGGTGTTATTCCGAGACAGTGCCCAGCCACCCCACTCACCACTGTAGCGAGGACAGCCGCAGTGGTGGCAGGAAGAACCTCATTTCCCCGTCATCTTCACCACGGCCACATTCGCCGCCACGTTACTGGCGACATGGACTGCCAGAGGTTTTGCTTTGGTCAGTAACTTCTGTGTCTTGGTTCGCAGCAGGTTCTCCACCTTCTGAAGACTCGCCTGGCTCTCGGACAGTTGCGTCACGATCTGCACTGTTGACGTCATTGTTTAAGCACTGAGTATACAATGCTGTTAAATGTTTGCGTCCCCTGTCGAGAGATCTAATAAGATCTTCCCAGTCTGCATCTGCCAGGTGACTGGTTGGTACTCAGGAATATTCATCTCTCTATTGAGACATCTTAAATATGTCCGGGCTCACGCTATGCGAGAAGTACTATGAGGTCTTCCGGAGGGAGTTGAAGGACTACAAGAAGAAGACACCAGATGAGCTCGCTCAGCTCGCCGGTGCTGAGCTGACAGAGGAGCTGACAGCTGTGAAGCTCTATCTAGGATTTGGTAAGGGGCAGATCTGCTTCCACGAATACCGTATCATGGATGGGAGTATCGTCGAGAAGCTCCTGCGAGCTAAAGGTTTCTACAAGGATTGGCAGTATCTGTCAGATGTGTTCCAGACCTCCATGGCCTCACCTGACTCAAGAGCGGGAACAAGGCTCTGCGATACTACAAGCTGGAACCATCCAGCCCTTGCATGTGCATGTTGGCAGCATGTATACGGGCTGTAGGGCAGGCCAAGCTGGTCCAGTGTCTCACCGTGGTCCCCACTGCTACTGTAGAGAGTCAGGATAGTCTTATAGCTGATTTGCTAGCGGCGGAGTAGGCTGATCCCGAGTGCCACGATAGCTAGGCCCAGGGCTTCCACTAAATTCTAAACACAGGGTAATGCTAGTGGGAGGCCAAGCAAGAAACATGGAAGTCTAAAATGGTTCAAATACATGTAATTTGGTTTAAAACATTATTTTTAGAGATGTTAGGGCCAAAAAATAGGCAGTCCAGGACTTCCTTTTTATATTTTTGGAGAGTCCAAACATGAACTTTGGGAGTATAGGACTGTCGGACTTCCACTAGTGGAAGCCCTGGCTAGGCCTGACAACACTTGTAGAGCTACCACGGGAAGCGGTGTCGTGTCGACTGGCTGCAGTGTCGGGGTCGGAGCTGCCATAGGAAGCGTCGTGTCGACTGGCTGCAGTATCAGGGTCGGAACGACTGTATGGCCCATACTACACGTAGGTGCATTGATAGCAGTGTTGAAGCCGAAGTGGACACCGGGGAAACTCCCCTCGACTATCATGTTGTTATAGCCCTTGACTTGGAGGTCCTCGATGTTCACGATCATGTTGCTCGGAATCAACCGTAGGTGTGGTGAAATAGCAGTCAGGTTTGCGAAGGGCCTTCTGCAACCCCTGCTGGAACTTAGCAACAAAACTACTGGGGTCTGCCACGATGATCATATCCTCAACGAGACTGATGAACATGGCCTGAACCTCTGCTCCGCTGACACCATCTATGGAATGACGCAGCTTGGTCTGTGCTGTAAGGAGGCAGTAGCACAGTGCTTCCAGGGACTGGTTTATCCGAACGATCCCTGCTGGTGTGAGGCCTGAGGTGGTGCGTGGGACAAAGTACTTCCACACATCTGGATAGTCCTGCCGCAAGCCAGTGATGTGCATATTTTGCACCAGCGCTCCAGGGTCGGAGTCTGGATTGAACGAGAATGTCGCTGTCTTCCGGCGGCCTACTCGTCGGGCTGTTCGATAGGGGAATCCCGAGTAGTTACGTCTCGGGTCACCATACATAACCCCATGGCCGCTGTTGTCACCACCATGCCACCGATAGTCTGGGTGAGCGCTGAACTCTCTCTGTAGTCTGCTGGCCGCTGAGACTGTTGAGCTGTGGGTCGAAGTCATTTGTATCAGGAAGGCTTGCACCCAGCTCATGGAGGATTCGTCGCAAACGTGAAGTACACATGGAATCTGACAGCTGGTGATGAGCACAGCTTCAAGAGTACCAGAATAGGAGTGAAGCAGGGTGGAACTTACTCCACATCCTGCCGTGGCACACCACACGGCAAAGTTCAGCTGCTGATTCCAGTATGAGAGGCTTGGAGCAGCCATCCAAGTATGAGCTTGCTTCGCATCCTTGATGGTGATGGGGCGGTTGGTCAGCGGTCGTGGGTTGATGGAGAAGCTGCTTCGGGACCATCCATCCACTGTGATGGAGTACGATGTTAGCTCTGGTATATCATCCCCAGGCCAGTCAAGGGTGTACCCAGGAGGGGCGGTTGGCTCCAGATGATTGTCCTGAGATTCAGTGAGAAGGCCATCTATGCTGGTGTTCTTAAAGCTACCGTACAGGCAGCACACTATTTGTAGTCCATAGACCGGCGGGGTGACCTCACCGTAACATCTCGTTTTTCAGCTCCTCATTATCAACCTGCCCGGTGGAGCCTTTGAGGTATTGCTGTCGCACTTTAGGTTTCTCCGTGCGGTACAGGGCTTGGACCTTTAATATATGGTGGTACTCTTCATCGGTGAGCTGGCCATCCTCGACAGCTTTGCTGACAGACTCGTCGATAGTCTGTAGCATACCCTGTGCCAGTGTCACGTACTTAGCATGCTTCTCCAGCCTTCTTGTGATCTGCCACTGCCCCACCCCCAAGCCTGTGACCAAGACAGTGGCGGCTAGTGTCACGCCACCCAGCGGGATGGCGACGACGGCACCCACCCCTGTAGCGAGAGTGGCCACAGCCGCCACACCAGCACTGGCTCCAATCACACCCGCAGCAGTGGTTGTATGCGCGAGGACGTTGTATGCTGTAGTAGCTTTCTGAGACGTGACATCTGGAACTTCACCTTATCACCAAGATAGTAGGTCAGGTCAATGAGTAATAAGAGTGTAAACTCTAAATGGGCATCCGATATCCCATCCGTGCTGGCATATATGTTAATGGAGGGGCTGTCAAACAGGTGATTTACAGGTGTGAACAGGCTAGGACTGATAGCTTTCCATAGGTTGCCGGCCGATTTCTACCAGTGAGCTGCTGTGTGCACCGCACAGAGGTTGATGTAGCACATCGGCGTGTATGTATGTATGTTGTGCCCCGCCTCGAAGAGGACCCATTCTACATGGTACTGTACCACCCGTCTCCCCTCTAGAGAGGGCGAGATTACGTTCTCACCACCGGAGAGTAGCAGTCGGACAATCGGCATGTTTATATGTCTCGTTTAAACCCCTCCTATAGCGTGCTATGGAACCGATATTTGCTCACTCGGCTGGTCTTGCTGACCTCGCAGATGAGTACGCAGTTGAGGCTACCAAGGTAGAAGAGAGCGATGTCAAGTCATTCGCCCTACAGTACGAAGCAAGCTCAAAGGCATTCTCCCTCCACCCCATTGGTGGTGATGGGGTGGAGCTGCTGATAGACCTCAAGGATGTGACACAGGCCCGCCTGGGTCGCAACATAGATGGCCACAAGATCGTGTTTCGGAAGTACAGTACATCCTCGAGCCATTGATTGAGCTCTCGGATACAGAGGTGGCAGACATCAACACCCTAAATAGCGACCTCAGCTTTCATCTGGCCTGCTATTGACCCTGGCAAAAAACCTGCAGTTCATATTTGAGAAGTGTGGTACCGCGCTGGACCTGGGGGTGACTGGCAAACATGGCTGCCCCTATATAGGCCTCCCGCACTCATTGACATAGAGGTTACTCCCCTCTCCACTGTTGTGAAAAAGAATGGGACAGTTCGAAAGCTCTACAATCGGGGATCATCCTTCCTCACCTACATAGGTGAAGGTGTCTCCCTGACGAGGGTGGGTCACCGGATCAGGGGTACAGGTGGAAAGCTCCTGATGCGTCGTCCATTCGATGGACCAGAAGAAGCTGTTAACCTCCAGGAGGGCACCCTATGGGTAGATGGGGTGTCACATGTCTCCAAAGTCAAGGGTGCTGTTAAACAGCTTCAGCGAGTCGGACTCACTAGCCCGCAAATGACTCATAGTCCTACAGCTACGTTTCTTAGCCCCTGCCCCTGCGGGGATGAAGATCACTATCAATCCGGATGGAACAGGGCACAATCTGGCACAGATATTTCTCGAGGGGTTCACTCTGTTCAGTTTAACTCTTCATATATAGCCATGATTCTACAGCAGTGGCACAGGGCGCTGAGACTGCCATGATATTGGATGCCAAGTGGGCCCACTTCCGGGATGACCCCCAGTACAATCCTTGGGTCGACCACTTGCGGAGAAACATTTGCGACCGCTTTCACCCACGTAAAGAGATCGAGTCTGTCTACCACTTGTATGGGGTGGAGAGGGTAGGCCGTGGTTGTCTGCTGGAGACCCCTGCTCAGCACCAGATTCTCTGCGTAACATGTGAACATGCCAGAGTCTGTCGTGGTTCATATGCTAATCACTTTAGCCTCCTCCCAGGTGAGCGTTGTCAAGGTAGATGGAAGACCCTATGGGTGGTCCCATCATGCCGATGCGACTCTGGCAGATGTGTTTGTCTGAGCCTACACAGAATTGAGAGGCCGGCCACTGGCTGGTATCCTGACGAGGTTCTCCCGGACAGTGGGGTCCGCACGGGAGTTTTATTTCCATGTCAGCAACTCCCATCTCGACCACGAACATCACATGTCTCAAATTCCTATGCCCCAGGGACTGAGAGGGCGGTGGGGGCCACGGATTGCCGAACAGCGGCCAGTTGAGGGAGATGGTATCATTTTGACCCCGCCACTACTACTCCTTCAAACAGTATCATATTCAAAGTGGGTTACGCGAACTCAAATAGGTTGCGCCAAAGAAATTTGCGTAACCCATTTTTGGGGTACGCAAATTTTAAATTTGGGCAGGCTTGTGGATTCTCTTTGGCTTTTTCGGTAGTTGGGCCATATGTGTTTGACAATTCAACACTTGGTGGTGTGTTTTTGTGTGGGTATAGCCAGGTCGATGAATGCAACACGATCACTGACATATCCAAAAACTGATGACATGGTCCAAGACCCTTGGTCCGATTATGAAGCTTAAGCCCTGGTATGTGGCCTGTTTTTGCTCCATGAGTACTAGCTTATGGCCTGTCTGTAGTTGCTGCTCTGAGTGTTTAGCTACTTTAGCCTCTTGAATGAAGAGCTGCCATCCTTAATTTTAGCAGGCGTATCTTTAAATCCATATTTAAACAGAGAACACTAAGCGGAAACAAATTAAAAGTGAACTGTGTCGCAGCTAAACAAATATATTTTACCGCTGCTTTTATTTATCCAGTGACTAATGCTCTGCAAACGATTTTTATTGAGGCCTGTCCTGTTACCACAGTTTGATAAACGGTATATTTGGTATTGATATTGTAGGATACTCATTAGGACATGCAGAATATATATTATGGTTGACTGAACAAACTTGTGCTATGCATGAAAAATACAACAATTACTTATCCATAGCAATTTTTTTTATAAATTTGTTTGGCGGTTATTCTATTCAATAATGCGCATTGCGATCCTTAAATGCTGTTGATGCCTCGAGCTTTAGTCTAGCCTTTGAAATTTCAGATATTTAAATTGATTTCAACACCCAGTACCATGGTACCGTAGAACCTTGGCCCGCGCTAATAGCTGTCAAGTTTTGACATATCAGTGACTTTAAAATAATATTGTAGCACAACGATTAATGCCTTCAGATTAATAAGAACATGTATAAAAAGGTAATTCTTCACACCATCAATTGTGATAATCTGTACCACGTTAGCATAGTAACTAGAGCTGCGCGATATACCGATACCATATTTAAAACCGATATCCTGCACTGACGGTTTCATAACCGATTATAAAAAATAAATATCGAAAAACCGAATATGAACATATTTTCGGTTTTTCGTATCAGGATTGTTAAAAATAAAAGATACTAACGAGCATGAAAATCGTAATGAATAATAATGGCCATACTTTCCATTAAGCTATGTTCGGGGCAACTAATAATTGAACGTGGCCCCAATTGCGCATATTTTGTAACTCCATGTAACTCGCTGCATGCCGAGAGAAATCAAGCAGCGAATTAATTAAATAAATATCCACTCGTCTTTTCTCTGGTAGTCTCATAAATTTGCAATATAAAACACAATACTAATGTGGGAATTTGACATTAAAATTTGTATCGGGGAAAACCTTTCTAAACAACGGCATCCATTTTATTTACGTCACCGGCTAATTAACATAATACAAAGTCGTCCCAACACTAAATCGCCCGATTGCATCAAAATCTCACCAATAACTATAATGCTGATTAGGATATAATTTTAAATAAAATTATTACTCAAACCGTTTTTAAAACGTTATCTTCTATACACAATATCATATTAACTTATGAAATTCGCGATCGCAATATTACAGTTAATATTTTCTTCAAGGCATGATTTCGTGCTCGGGTCGAAATGGAAATGAAAGAAAGGGAGATAATTACATCATAATTAATTACAATCGCGTGATTTACGTCTTTTCGCAACCTGTTTTGCTGATTTATGATTAATTTTGACGAAATAAACGATGTTTATTTAACTGTGCGTAATATTTAGGCGGTCTAATTAATAATTTCACTCCCGCGATGATGGATATTATAAGGTATATTAAGCTTTAAAGGCGTAAAACGTTACGAATGTATCAGGGCATGAAAATACGTTCTGTTTTCGTGCTAATTTTTATCATTTAAATTTTTTGTTTCATGTCCATAAAACCCATATTCGGTTAAAACCGATATGAAAAGTCATATCGAAACCGATATGGCTGTAAGCCAAACCGCGCAGCCCTAATAGTACCTATCCTATGTGTATAAAAAGAAAACTTAAGCTATGCCTATTGGACACTGGCCGTTGCTTATATAACGTTGTGGAGTATTTCCTTTAAAAAATTATGTTAAATCACTAGTTATCGTTAACTACCACAGTTTGATAGTACGCCATCCTATTAGTACACAGTAAACCGCAGTCGTCACGGTACTACCAATTCAGTCTCTATTCAGAGTCAGACCGACCAGCTTGTGCGGAAAAAGCTGCAAAACAAAATGCAAAAGATCTAGTCACCAGTTATAGCAGGGATATGAAGACGATGATATTAACCATGAGGCGAGGTTACATGATGTCAGAAATTCTGTCGAAATGTCTCGAGGACGAAATGGTTTAGTTCAAAATACACATTCGAAAACTGGTATCAAAAAAAGACAAAAATTTTTAGGCATTACTAGGCAATACAGCTAGGCCATAGCTAACTAACTTAAACTATACCTACTAAGACGCTTAGTTATCCCAGATATGCCGAGTAGTTCATTGAGAGATTAACAATAACTTACGCTTGAAAAATTTATCTTGACATGGCAAGCGAGATTTTCACGGCATGAATGAATATGAGGTGATGCACGGACCACGTGAAGCAAACCAATAATGAGCGACTACCGGCGATAACTCTATCCAATCGTAGTTCACGATGATCCCTTTCAAAGTGTACATCCTCAACAGCAACACTTTGCTTACTGTGCATAAGACCTATAGAAGCTGAGATAGACTGCAGAAAACTGAACTTCTTAGGAAACATACTCAGAAACCGAGAGACGCTAGAGTATCAAATAGCTGCGAGACAGTTAGCTGTAAAGAGTATCAGAAGCAGCAGCTGGTTTATGAGATGTCAACACCTACTCTCTAAGTATGACCTTCCAAGTATCCACCAGCTGATTGACAGCATCCCTTCAAAACCTGAGTGGAAAGCAGCAGTAGACACACGGGTTAATAAAGTTGTTCATGAAGCCTGGAAGAATGACGCCAGCACAAAATCCACCCTCAAGTATCTTAACGTTCTCGACTGCTCAGTGAACCGTGTCCACCATGTCTGGAGCTCTACTGATAATACAACAAGAGATGTAAGACGTACCACGATAAAAGCGAAACTCCTGGTTGATACATACATTCTACAACCTAATCGTAGTCGCTTTAATCAGTTTGCTGCACCTGACACATGCCAGCTTTGTCGGCTAACAAAAGAAGACAGAACTCACTTACTCGTAACTTGTCCAATGCTGATGGAATCCAGAAAACCATATCTAGAAAATATCCGTTCTGTTGTACTCCAGGAGATCGACCCAGTAGCATATGATAGGCTGATTGCTGACCCAGAAAACGTGGCTCAACTAATCTTGGACCACTCCAAACTTTTCACCTGCTCCGATATCAACCTGTCTGCAGAGAACTATCAAAAAGTATCCAGAATCACACGCGCTCTCTGCTATGCCCTTCATTTGAAGCAAACTGACCTGGAAGGCCATCTGTATATAACTAAATCTCCGTGAATTTGTACTTTGTGCACATACACCTTTTGCAGCACTAACTTGTGTCAAGCTGTCACACACGAACTATGTACAGTATGCACACACTTCTCAACACGATTCGAATTGCTTGCCTGAGCTATGGTTCCTGGGAAATTAATATAACCTGGATACTCTCACAGGAGCGTCAGTGTCGCAACGGATTCAATCCAGCTTGTGTGCATGTGCTCGGCAACATCCGTTGCTTCTTCGTGTCTTCCGAACATTAGTTACATTAGTTAAATTAATAAAAACTTTAATAATAAACTATTGTGCAACTCAAGTTGCAACTATACGTTGCCCTGCTCGTGTCAGGGGTGAGCCCATCGAGGCTGGCGTTCCGAGTACAGATTACAGATTACAGATGAGTAACTCCCCCGCGTTAGTCACTCGGGTGTGAAGGTTCAGAATGTAGATTTTCAGGTTGAAACAGCGTTGCGCTGGGTTTTTGGGGAACTCCAACGAATATTTGCAGCGAAAACAAAGATACGGGTCTGGCATCTTACCGCACTCCAGCACCGATGTTGTCGCTGGGGCTATAGATAATCGTCGGCGCTGAGGCGTACTGTATAATAGCATTGCGGCCTATTGTAAATGGCTGTAGGAGCGATATCAGACGCTCTGAGTGCTGGCTGGCTCTTGAGCGCTACACTAGATATCTACTAGAGCATTAACCCTTGAACACTCTAGCCGACAAAGAATGGTACTTTTTGATTATTTAAATCATCTATGACTATATTATGACCATCGACAGCAGATGCCAATAAACACGACACTGATCGTCTAGCTGAAAATAAACTGGCTGAAAAGGAAACAGAACTATAACTACCTCCACAAAAGACGAAAATAGTCATTGCAGAGTAGTGTGAATAGAGATGTACAAATGAACTTGTATGCTAAGTCTACTAACAGAACTGTACATAGCAAAAGCAAAAACTACTCATTTTGGTGTCGGTGCGGATAACCAGTTTAGCATCACTCTAGCTGATAACCAGGGAGACTACATCATAGTTGAAGTTGAAGTTGACTAGTGAAGAAAGAAAAAGTGCAACATGAACGGGAGAAGCAGCTCAAGCAACTAGAGAAAAAGCTTCAAGGATAAGACTTTGAACAGAAATTTCCAGCTAGACAGCAGATCACAACTTAGGCATATATGGCTAATCGTGAAACTGACATTATAAACCTCAAAGAACACAATTCCCTTCTCGAAATGAAAGTAGAGAACATATTATCTAGCAGTTCTCACAAAGCCCATTTCTGAACTCATTCAGTCATGGTCATGAACTACTTCAGTTACAGCTTATGAACTTACAGACTCGATCAGTTCCAGATGACAAATAAAAAAATAGCTTCTATAGAGGAGAATGTCATAACACGACTTGACCGTATTGAGCAATCAATCCAGAAGTTGCATTGTAAGCATGCCCCAAATTTGCCATTAGCTAACAGATTGGATTCCCTTGAAAAAAGAATGACGCAAGCAAACCAGACAGATACGTCGGTATACCCGTCTGCTATAGAAAAGCGTCTTCAAAATGTGGAAGAGAAGATCCAAAACAGGAACCCAAGCTCTTTCGATAAAAATTTGGCTAACCAAGCACAACACTATTATAAACAACTAAGAAGTCTGTGTGATGATATTGACTCAAAATACTTACATCAAAATCAAGCAGCGATGCATTGAAATCAGACATCAACCAGAAGCAATGATATGAGTGGGTACGAGTATAACAGAAGAGCCTCAAACAGTAGCGACGATCAAGCAAGAAGTGGTGTGAGTCGTCACTCCCGAGACGGTGATGAAGGAAGGTGCAAGAAAACATCAGCAATTATAGAGCAATTGATAGAAGATACAGAGAAAATAGCGGTATCTTTCAAAGGGAAGGTACTGTTCTGTTCTGTTCTTGGAGTTTCCGCCAATGTCTGGCGCACCACCTTTCGGTGTATTATCCGGGAATCTCTAGAATCCCCAAATTACTGGAGTTTTCCACTAATTATATATTATACTATATACACACACCCAAACGATCATTAAATCTGATATTTATGTACATGCAAGTACACACGCAAGTGATTTTCCTATCTGTATATAGGTAAATGGTCACAGTTCATAGACAAGTAAATTTATGTTCACCAGACGTGTAAATGAGTTCATTGTTATTGAAATATATGTAGGAGCATCCAGAAAGCATAAGGTGCACCGTATTTTTCTATGCGCAATTGACTTTAATTATACTAACTTGATATTTAATAATGCTAGCTTTGTTAGGCAATTCATTTCATTTAAGAGATGATTACGTCTGATATGAAGTTTATAGCAGAGTTTCCTGGAGATGGATTCAATTTTCGACATTGAATCGCTTCCAATCAGGCCAAACAAGAGAGTTGTGTCGAGTAACATCTGGAGAATAAGATTCTCATCCTTGCTTATTAATTGCCAGCTATCTTCCGCCACTAGAAGCTCGATTTCTGCTATATAGATGCTTCTGATATCTGCAAATTCTGGACACTGAACTAGGAAATGCATACGGTCTTCTATAACGTTCTTACAAAAAGGACAGGCATCATTCTCATATTGATTAAATTTGGATCTGTGTGCTTGCAGATAGTATGTACCGGTTAGTAACTTGCCTTGATGACGGCACGTTTTACATCATATGTATTTGCTGTCACTGTTGACCAGATCGGATGTGGCCTTCCGATATCAAGGATGTCAACAGTCACAAACCGAGCTGATGATTTCTGCTTAATGTCTTCCTTTAGCATCTCTAGGACTACTGTGTTTACAGCCTTTTGGACATGACGCTTCCATACACATTTAGGTGGTGGGTCTTGTAGCAACAGGTGGGCTGATGGTAATTGATATTTTTGTAAAATCAATTCGACATCTTGAAACCAACTGTGTCTGCCTTCTCTTTTCATAACGAGCTGCCGAATTGCTAACTGTTGGTCGACAGAGCCTTCGCGCCTTAGTATTGCACCATGTAATGTCAGCTTCTTCTTTTCAATTTGCGCCTCTATCGGCAGTGCACCGAGAAGTAAATATGCCAGTGAATTTGCACAACTATTTGGACGTGATTGCAATTGCTTTAAGGTTTTCCTTTCATGTGTAGTGATCTGATTCATTTCCTTCTTTGGTATAATTTGGTACTGTTAATGGAGTAGGAAGGAATTTAAAACTAAATGCCGACCATGTGACAAATATTCAAGAAAAGAGGGGTCAGCAAAGATCAAGTATTATAATACCATCTAATAGCAATACAAATAGACAAGTTACTGTAGAGGTCGTTAGATGCGCACCAACAAAGTCTGCTTCTAGACATGCCAGTAGTCTCAACACATCCGAAGTTTCGCCAGAGAGGTGTACTGAAAATTCAAATGGAACTGAGATACCTAGTACGTCATCAACACCCCAAGTTCAGCATAATCAAGTGAAGTCTTTTTTTAGAAGTGGCCATTCGGGAACCAACCTCCAGATAGCAACATTTAATATCAAGAATATATCTTCAAAGTATCTTTATTTAAACCAGCTGGCCAACCAAAATGGCATCATATGTATTCAGGAACACTGGTTCTATGCTTTTGAGTCCTCAGTAATTGGATCGTATCTTCCAAATTGGAACATTCACGTAAAATGTGTAGATGATGACATGCCATTAACTCCATACCAGAGACCCAGAGGTTATGGCGGAACTGGGATTTTGTGGAACAATCAGTTAGATAGTGCAATCACCACAGTACCAGAAGAAACACATTGCCTCACTCTACCCCGCCGACCTGTTTAATCAGCATATATGCACCATCAAAAGGCTTTAGAGCAAGCAGTGAAGAATTTATGGAACTACTAAGCGATTTTCATGAAATTATAGCGAAACAGCAGCTACAGTATCATTGTGTGTGGGGACTTTAATGCATCTCTTACCAGCAAGAATCCAGATGCTAGAGATTTGCCATTTAAGAACGTTTGCAAGACCATGAATCTACACTTAGCAGACCAGAGTAGGACCCCAACTTTCTTCCACTGTAATGGCAGCAATAGCTCACACATTGACTATATACTCGCCACCGATCGGGATATAATATCAAGATACACCATAACTGAATGTGAATCAAGTATAAACCTTTCGGATCATGTCCCAGTGTCAGTCTCTACGTCAAGTACATATAATATTCAAGCACAAAGGTCAGTCAAGCTCAAAGTAGTACATAGACTACAGTGGAGCCGAGCAAATGTGTTGGATTACAAAGTGGAGATCACTGAAGAACTACAAAAAATGTCATCATCATTGGATACACTAGAAGCCTTTTCTCATATCACTGAGATCCTGAAAACATCGGCCTCAAATCATGTACCCCATACAATGCCACATGTAGCTCACAATAAAAAGGAAATGGTCTGGAGCCATACATTAGCTGACATGTTAAGAGCAAGCAAAGAAGCTATGAGGGATTGGAGATTAGCAAGCAGACAAAATAACCCTGATCATCCAACAGTTAAACACCGAAAATGGTATAAGTATCTTTTTCGGAAGGAACAACGTGCAGTAAAGGCTAGAGTTAGAGACAGTCTGTACGAAAAAATAATGGATGCAGATGCAAATGACCAACAACTATTCCTCCAGCTTGTACAGTGACAGCGCCAATCCAGTAGCACACAGTTTACAGAAAAGGTTATGGTGGATGGCAAGCAGTATGAGAGCCAAAATCTACTGGAAGGATGGGTAAGATATTTTGAGACCCTTGGCACGCCACTGACAGATACTAACTTCAATGAAGAACATCGCCAACTTGTATTTTCTGACAGAGAAATCATAGAGTTCCTGTGTAACAGGTAGGAAATAACAATAACTTTATTTAACATAGAAGAGGTTGCAAATGCGACCCAGCAAATGACCAATAGGAAAGCAGCAGGATTAGACAGCATTACTTCAGAGCACATCAAATATGCTGGCTATGAACTATGCCTTCAGTTAACCAAAATCTTTAATGAGATTCTTCAGAACTGCTCACTACCGACACCTTTTAAACTTGGTCTAATTTCACCAATCCACAAGAAGAAGGTCAAGACTATTGAGAACCCAGACACTTACAGTAACAGTACAATCACCCCGGTCATTAACAAGATATTTGAGAAACTCTATTTGAATAAAATCAAGAGCACCCTCATACAGAGTTACATCAGGAACCTCACCTTTAGTAGCAGCCACAGTATTAACAGAAGCCATTTGTAACACTCTAGACAACAAAAAAGAACTATATGTAGCCTACCCAGATACCCAGAACGCGTTCAATGTAGTATGGCACCAGAGCCTACTGAGAAAACTATTTTCAGCTGGGATAGATGGTACTCTATGGAAAATCACTAATTCAATCTACAGTGATATGCAGGCTGTAATAAAGTGGCATGGCGAATGCTCAAGAAACAGTACGATCCAACAAGGTGTCCTGCAAGGAGGGATCGCATCACCTCAATTATTTCTACTAATGGAGAATGAACTGTTTCTGGACCTTGAAAGTAGAGGTATTGGATACCATATAGGCAGCACCTACCTCGCTCATGATAACCGTTGCAAATGACAAACCCCTATTAGCTGACAATACAAGAGAATTACAGCTCGCATTTGATATAAGTGGTGACTATGCACAAAGCGAGAGATATCTTATTAGTGGAGCTAAAAGCAAAGTTGAGACATTCAGTAGTACTTCTACACCTATATTACATGACTTTGAGTTAAACAATGAGCCGCTAAAGTCTGTCAACACGTGTACTCACCTTGGCATAGAACGTGTGATGACAGGAGCCGACATAGCTGTAAATGTCAATGGAAAATTACAGGCGACTGCATACTCTCTCATGGGCTCAGGTTTCCATGGTATAAAAGGTATCAATCCTGTCATTAGCGCAAAATATGGAAAATGTATGTCCTTCCTCGAGGTTTATATGGGATAGAAGCTCAGAAACACACAGCGAAATGCCTGGTTTATATCGAAGTATGCAGGAGGAAAATACTAAAAGCCATCCAAGGACTCCCAACCAACTTGGCAAATAGTGCAACATATATTCTCTTAGGAGAAATTCTGGTAGAAGGTCACATACATTTACGGACTCTTTCCATGGTAGGCCAGCTGCTGAGAAGAAACAACTCAGTAGAAAAAAACGTAGCAGTGAGACAATGTGTTATGAAAAGTTTCAACAGCTACAGCTGGTTTATCGATGTCACAAAAATATTGCATAAATACAACATACGTACTATACACGAAGTAGTGCTTAACCCGGTCAAAGGCGAAATGGGCAGACCTCATTAGAAAAACCATACATAACTTTTGGATACAATCAATTATAGAAGAAGCTGAACAGAAGAAATCACTCAGATTCTTAGGCTTCAATAACTGCATGATTGGGAATCCACATCCAGTATGAACAACAATAGATAATACACCCCATGATGTCAGAAGAGCGACAGTTAAGGCACATCTTCTAGCAGGATGCTATATCCTTCAGGCTAACAGAGCTCGGGTCAACCAGTTCGAAAACGCTACATGCCCATTGTGCTCCACTGAACTAGAAGATCGGCTACACTTCATAGTCAGATGTACACAGCAACAAGACTGTCGTCAATCATACATACAACAGCTAAAAAACTATTTTGAGCTATATGGAGCTGCAAATGTCTGGGTAGAGATTGCTGGCCACAAAGAACTTCTATTACAATGCATTCTGGACATAACTAAACTAGACCCTAAACCTAACCACAAATTGTTGAGCTGTATCGAGATGACATCGAGACACCTATGCTTCGCCCTTAACCTTTCACCCTGCATGCTCTGTGTTTTTAAATACACAGGGCCAGAGCAAAGTGGCGACTGCACAGAGAGAGGGAGAGGGAGAGAGAGAGAGAAATAGAATGTACCGAGAGTACAGTACTCCTGGAGAATGGAGGGAAATCTGTGAACCAACAACCAATGGCAGAGATATTAAGGATTGTGTTTTACACATTAGCGGAGTTGTAATGACTTGACTCAAGTCATTCAATCTAACCTAATTAGGTTGATAGTCACGTTACTTGGCGGACAAAAGCACCAAATTTGGTATGAGTCTTCTTTTGGGCCTAACAATTGATTTTAGCCATATTCACTCGATTTTCCAAGTGCTGAACCTGATTGATAAGAAAGTCCTTTCTCTGTATGGCAACATCTGCAGGAGCCCCAAGTCGAAAGAGCATCAACTGGCTATATACCAAATTGTGGTAAAGAAAATTGGAGCAATCAGCTGGTATTCGATGATGAAAGGGATCTTGTTCAATTACAATCTGCCTTCTGCTTGGGTATTACTGGAGAACCCATTGTTCAAGGCAACATGGAAGAACATGGACTACTAGCAGCCTAGCCTACGTAGCAGGAAATTTTTTATCATTATTAAACTATCCTATTTTTAATGATCACCAACAGATTATTTTATTGATCACCAACAAATTATTTTAATGCCCAAATGAAGAACTATTTTATTTACTAACAGTCTGTTTTAACGATCACACGTAATGATTTTACCAAACATTGATGAACTTTTCTATCTCAACTTGGTTTAAAGACTATTATTGAACCAATTACGAGAACATTGATTCCATATTTTACTCACGTCCCATATCTGTGAGATCTGGTGAACTTAACACCCTTTGTCAGGCCAGTCTAGCTAGCGTGGTGATTACAGAATATTATCCGCAGGCCGAATACACACTATCATTTCATGCCGCAGAGAAACTACTGTTCCAGTTAATCTAAATCGATGGCAGCACTAAGACCCCACTGACGCACGGAACAGCCGCAGATATACTCCCCACAGATATCGAAGAATAACACTAAAGCTTATTATCTGCGCAAAGACAAAGCAATACAGAAGAAACAAATTGCATGCAACAGAGATGGCCATATGCTTATAAAGTGTAAGCACAATAACAACTACCTAATGACATTCTTGACAGCCGCATTCGAAGACTTTAAGGCAGTGCTAAGGACTGCTATTTATGCATGCTTTCTCTGGGTGTGACACTGTGTCTGCATTTTGTGGGATTGGCAAGGGAAGTTTGGAGAGGACTTCAGATCTATTCAAGTCACTATTTAGATGACTGTCTGATGCACAAACACTACGAATGTGGCAAAACAGCTCATAATGTCGACAATGTAAGCACGAAGAATTATGACAGGTCAGGAAAGATTAATGTTTACGACTCCTGCTCGATCAGACCCATAAATGATGATGGTAGCACCGGGCGTCAACTGTACAGAATAAATATCTACTATACTACATCAAGGATCGAAGTAAATGGGCAGAAATCACCGCAATTCTTCGACGAGTTAACACATATACTCCACCTTATTGGTAATAGTGGAACGTATTACCGGATGAACAAACTAATCAAAGAACAATGTCATCTGTATCTCTCACAAGACGGAAAGAGTAGGCCAAATAATTACGAACTTGATAATAATGACAGTCGATCAAACCGAAACACCATCAATCCAAATGACCAGACAAACAGCATGGCTATCTCTCTAGCTAACGGTCATGTGCACAGGCACAATACTTGCACACCAACTCGAGATAGTCTCAGGGCTACAACAGGTGCAACACCGGGTACCCGTAACCCAAATTCCAGCCCAAATTGCACTAGGCGCAGTAAACAAGACATGTCAGTAACGTGCGTCAATACCTCAACAATAAATGGCACCGAATTATGGAACTGTGGCATATGCAATAATCAAATTGATGATGAAGACTCTATTGAATGCATCTTCTGTCTATATTGGCTTCATGCTAGCTGTGAAGGGTTAAGAAATAATGATCTTCAGACATTATGCAATCCATCAGCTGAATACAAGTGTACATTATGTAAAGCAGAAATTTCTGCCCAATTAACCACACCATTGGTAGCTGAAAGATTACAGGGTCTGTCACAGCAGATTTCACCTACCCAACTCACCCTACCACCGGACACACTAGTTGTTGATGAAACACAAAATCTGTCTAGCTTTACACCAGTATTTCCTACCAGCATTCCAGAGCCAGCTGCGCCTCTGCCCATAATAGTTGAGAAGGAAAAAGAAACATCCCCTCGGGAAATCACTTTACCTTCACCGCTGACTCTTCCTAGCAATAGCAATACAGAGACTGCTGCGGCCACCAACCACCAAGTACTGCATCCTGCAAATCAGGACCCAGAAAGAACCTATGCATAACACCTCAGCAGACGATCAATATAAACAGCTCAAACTTGAAAGAAAAGAGATTAAGGCGGAGAAAATAAAGCTATCAGCGTGGTAAAGGAAGCTTGACGATAAAGAAAAGGTGCTGGAGAATCTACCTGGGCGAGTCAAGACTCTCACATCACTAAGTCTGAAGTTGGAAATGGATAACCAAGTTCTTAAAGATAGCATACGGCTAATGTGAATAAAGGTAGCAGCCTGTCAACCAAACACAGCAAATGATGATGCTGCAGCCACCGCTCCTCCAGAAGGGGTAGATACGTCCAACTTTGTCCAGCCGCCAGGATCCATTGTGACCACTCCACCTTCAGTACCACCATAGGTACATCCACCAGCAGCACCTGCAAATAATGCTACAGGGTATCCGACACCGCCTTACTACGCATACCTACCCCCCTATATGTTCAACGGACCAGTCCCAACAGCTCATGCACAAATGCAGACATGGCCATATCAAACACAACCATTTCCACCCGTCCGGGCACCGCAACGTTCATGGACAGACCAGACTATACCACCACAATTCTCAATGATACCAGCAGGGATATACAGTCCACCAAATTATCCTTCAGCACAGACATACTCCTACAATTTATCACCGGACAGGTCTCACTCCCATGAGTTAGAAACCCTGAAGTAGAAGTTGAACTATACTCAGAGAAGTGCAAATGCCAATAATGTGGATATAGCCAAACGTTTAAAAGAATTGGAGTCTAAGATGCATGATATTAGCCAAATGGTTCAAGACACACAGAGATATACCACACCACACTCCGATATCGGTTCAGAAGGCTACAGCATCAAAGTTCCCTCGCAGTGTACAGCCAATGCCATGAACAGCTCTGCTGCACCATATACTAGATTGCCGATATCAGCGAATAATCAAGTCAATCTCGCACCAATAACCAACCATGCTCTAGACAGCCCAGTTAGCCCGCCATCACCAATTAAGCATGTTAACAATCCTACCTGCAATGCAACAACAAATACTCCTATGTGAAGGCACCCAAAGGCAACCATGCACAGGAGACCGGTTCTGTCGAGCTAGTAACTCTCAGCCACCCTGTGACCATCAGTCAACCTTTGTATCAGAATGCAACCCATGAGAAAAACAGTAAGAAATTCACTAGCAGCGTACAAACTAAACATATAGCCAACAATCAAGGCACACCCGGCAGTATGGTGACACTACGGACCCATCTTTTTTAGAGAAGCGACAGAGAAAGAAGCATCGGGGGAGAATGGCAACCAAAATCCAAAGGGCCCAGCATACTGCTCCAGGGACGGTACCATTTCATCAGCTACAGCAAGTCCAGCCATCCATATTGATAGCAGGCAACCATCCATCATATTTAACCATGGTGTGCTATCCATCATCCTACCCACGACCACACAAGCCAAAACCATCAGGCTGGCAACCTATAATATCCGGGTCCTGTCATCCAACTGATTATGCCTACAACAACTAACCTCAAAGTATGATATCATCGGAATTCAGGAGCACTGGGCTCACACATGTGATGAATATAAACTTAAAGAAGTATCCAATGAAACCTTCTTCCATGCCAAATATTATGATCAAGACAACCCGAACATCTCTCAACGTCTAAGGGGGCAGCGTGGTGTAGACCTGTTCTTGAACAAAAATCTAGACAGTAGAGTTCACCCTCAACAGGAGGGATCTGATAGAATTGTAGACGCCTTGCTTGAATGCAATGACTGCACACTGTGCCTCATCAACGTATACATACCATCGGCTGGCAAGGGGTCTAATCGAGTCTCATGCGAAGATGTACTTGATGAAATTAAGGAAATCATCGGAAAATACGGAAATGAATGGGAGAACTAAATGGATCAGTGCATAGAGAACCCCCAACAGAATATGACAAGATACTACGCAGATTCCTAGAATCAAACAACTTCTCCCTGTGTAATCAATACCCAGAGAAGCTGACACAATTCCCTGATGTTGAAGACAACAGGCAAAACCAACAGAAGCCCTCGACTATTGATTACATCATATCTAGAGGGAAGTGCTACTTGAGCGATGTAATGATGGGGTCTGAGGACGTTGACGTCGACATTGAATCCTGTAATGGGTCTGACAATAAACCAGTAGTAAGCATACTCTCCTCAGATATAACATGATCCGAAACCCAAAATGTGGTTAATATCTGCGACCCAAATGGCAGGAAGGCGATCTCCAGGGTTATGCTGATTGTATTAAGGAGAAAATGAAAGACTTAGGCAAAGACAAGATATTATCAATGACATCACTGGAAATCTTAATTGCAGACACCATAACAGCTCTCTCAACCGCCACAACAGACCACATACCAAAGAAAAGACATAAGACTCAAAAGACTACAACCAGAGATCCTCACAAAATTAAAGACCTGTAAGCAAAAGTTCTGGGAATGGAAGAACTGCAGAAAAGATCCAGAGAATCCACTAAAGAAGGAAATAAAAGCTATTAAGAAGTCTGTGCGTCAGAACCAGAGGAAAGTAGAATATGAAAGAAGGATGACACTGTACAGTGACATCCAAGCCTTACACTCCGGAGACAAAAATATGTTCTTTAAACTTGTCAACAACCAGAGGAAAACTGTCCAAAATGTCACCAACGAACTTCTCATTGGCACAGACAAACTAAGGACAGATAAAGACATTCTGGAAGGATGGGCTGACTACTTCGAGAAACTAGCAACATCCGAGTAGCTCCCTTCATTCGATGAAGAGCACAAGACTGACATTGAAGCTGAAGTCGCATATCTGAAAATACTGTCAGAATCATTAACAGGAGACATAGAGCCCTTCACAGAAGAAGAGGTCACCAAAGCCATACAGTGATTCAAACTCAATAAGGCCCCCAATGATAATGGAATCGTGTCCAAGCACTTAAAATGTGCAGGCAACAATATAATACCAGTACTAACAAATATCTTCAACATGATCAGCGAGCTGTTAGCCATACCAGGGTCATTTAAAGATGGAATATTACACCCAATAGTCAAGAAAGGCAAAGATAAGAATAATCCTTCAAACTACCGTGGTATACAGGTCAACTCATTAATTGCTAACGCACTCCAGATGGTAATAATACAATGGTCCTTCTACACATTGAAGGCTAATCAATCAAAACTACAATGTGGCTTCACAGATCTGATCTCTGTGCTCAACGCAGCTCTGATAGTCGCTGAAACTAGTAACGAGTATACAGACAACAAAGAGCAACTCACTGTAGTATTTATGGATGCAGCCAAGGCATTTGATATCGCATGGATAGATGGATTGTTCTTCAAACTCTTTCATGCTGGTATCCCAAGGCAGCTATGCCTCATTATGGTTGACTGGTACCGAGGATTAAGGGCAAGAGTGAAATGGAAGCAGAATTTATCGAGGAACAGGGCAAGGTAGAAACTTCTCTACTTAAATGTATAAAGTGTATACCAACCCAGTCCTGGATGAAATCCTCAACACAGGGCTAGGAGTAAAGATTGGCCATGTCGACATCCCTGCAGTGGGTCTTGCTGATGATATAGCTATCCTTACTCCATCACTGAACCCAGATGGCCAGATAATATTAGATATAATCAACAACGACAGTCAAAAGAGCCGAACAGTCTACAACAGTAACACAACTTATGTCATTGAAAGGAAACCCATAAACAGAGAAACAGCACTAGAGTTCCAGGCCAACAAGCTACAAACAGCAAATAAAGCGGTACATCTAGGCATACCACACAAATCCAACACTAAGGAAAAAGATCTCCTTGGGTTCCATGCTCAGCGCAACCTGAAAAAGTCAAGAAATGCGATGTTCCCCCTATTTGGTGCTGGCTTTCACGAGAAGAACTGGCTTAATCCAGTAGTTTCAGTCTCTGTGTGGAAAACCTTTATACTTCCGATTCTTCTGTATGGAACTGATATCTGGAAATGTACATCTAAGAGTCTAATAACCTTGGAACGGTTTCAGACATCCACTATGAGAAAGCTGCAATCCCTACCTGACAGCACTGCCACAGTAGCTGTCTATGGTCTGGTGGGAATCCTACCAATCGAGGCATGCATTGACCAGCGTGCACTAAGTCTATTCCGGAGCATTATTGCATTAGGAGACACCTTAGAATACAACATAGCTGTACGACAATTAGCTATGAAGGGCATTTCATCATCAAGCTGGTTCACCGATGTCCAGGGAATCCTATACAAATACAAGCTCCCAACCGCTTATGTTTTGCTCGAAAACACACTTTCAAAAACCAGATGAAATGACATAGTGGAACTGGCAATATGCAGCCACTGGGAGGATAAGATCGCTTCTGAGCTGACCACAAAATCTTTTCTGAAATATGTCTCGTCAACATCCATCAGCACTTCAAACATTGCAAGGATCTGGAGAGCCACGGTTTCCAGCAATAATCAACAGTGTAAAGCCATCATCAAAGCCAAGGTACTCACAGGGACTTACTGGCTCCAGGAAAATCAGCCAAGACAGAACCAATTCAGTATTGATGCAACATGAAAACTGTGCCACACCGCCCCAGATGACAGAATGCACTTCATCCTCGAGTGTCCGGTGCTTCAACCGGTATGAACAATACAGCTTGGATGCTTTCTCAACAGGGTTCAGAGATGTGGTAAATACCAATAAAAACCTACTGTTGCAAATGCTATTAGATGTAGACCACCACTCTGTACCCTCAAACATTCGTATGGACAAAGCACTGTGTGTGAAGTTGGAGTAAATCTCTTGTTCTCTCATCTACAGACTACATACGGCAAGATGGCAGACCTTCAAACACAGTGAAACTAATCTTTCTAATAAGTAACCAAAAATGACACTTCCACTCTACTAAGGAGGTGCTCCATATTTGGAGAAATATTCGAATGAACTGAACTGAACATGGTGAAAAAGGCTCTGAGGCAGCACTTGACTGCAAAGTGGCAGTCGGAAATTAAGGAAATGGTTTCTCTAAAATTCCTGAGCTCTACTGCTATACGTATGGAGAAGGCGCATCATGTTGTTGTGTGTCGAGTAAATCCCGTCTATCAGACCACAGGCCCTTCAGACGAACCTCCTTCTGGAGTTGATTCCTATTCTTACATTTAATAATTGTACCATAGCATGATTATTGTTTACCGCACTTATATATGTATCTATGTGCAGCGAAAAATAGAAACAAATTGTTTGTGTACGTGTGTATGGTACTGGAATAAGTCTTTTCCAATTCCCAAGTGAAAGGGAACCTGGAGTGATTAGACAGCCCGTTGCAATACCAGCGTCTGGAACAAAGAATTCTCTTCCAGATAGTTATGCCTATATTCATGCTGTTTCCATGAAGATTACAGATGTTTCTGTTCCATAGACTAAAGTTCAAAACACCGTGGCTGTCTTAGAAGATGCAAGATGTGAAGAAAATCAATGGATAGAACATGCTCTCAAATTTGTTAATGAGATGGAATTGGTCACGGCGAATTCGCTTGCACGGTCTGCATATCATGCCTCTCAGCAAGAAGACATAGTGGAGCTGCCAGCTGTGTGTGCACTACTACCTCTATTCTATGAAATGTCTGCAACATCTGCAATGACTAAACATAGCATGGATGTCCAGAGGCAGGCAACAGAGTATCTCATCCCAGGACAAATCCCTGTGATGACATTTGACCAACCTCTCTTTGCTCTCGCTAAATATATACAATGGAAGTGGCCAGATACACATGGTGAGGATGTGCATTAGGTTATGATGGGTCGGTTGCACACAGAGATGGCTTTCTGGAGGACAATAGGATATTTGCTACTGGGTTCTGAGCGGATAGTGGCTTCATCTGGGACTGCTGAATCATTCTTGAAAGTAGCACATCTTACCAGAACTAGAAATGCTCACCAAGTGAGACTTCTAGCTCTCCAGAAGCTTACGAGGCATTCATCCAGGTATCCGACACTGTGAAAAGTAAGGACAGCTTTTCTGGGACATGTGTGAAAAGTGTCCTACTTTCAAGTTCTGGGATTTGATTGCGCAATATGATATTCTGATCCTGGTATTTGTAAGAGCCCACCGGGAGAGGAACTTTTCACTGTATATTTGTGTCCTCGAGGAGCTTGTATCTATGTTCTTTGCATTAGACCACGTGAACTATGCTAGGTGGATCTCTGTCCATATAAGAGACATTAAATTTATGCCGCAACCAATCAGAGATGAGTTTGAGGATCAGCATCACTGGGTAATCTCGAAGACTACACATCAGTATCCTGCTATCGCAATTGATCAGGCACATGAGCAAGAAAAGTTGTGAAAGGGGCTGGTGGTGCAGTACGCCTAACTGAGAATCCAGCTGCCTTCAGACGCTGGATGACATCTGGACCAGAACTAGCCAGGCTCATGAAACAATTCCAGAAGGAATATATTGTTGACGATGATCCAGACAATCCTGCAAATTTCCAGCCCCATGAACGGGGACATATATCACAGAAGATGCTTCAACAACAGTTTGATAACCTATCTAAACTCATAGATAAGATGGGTAATCCCTCCCTGGATGACTCTCCCGAGTCAGTAACTCTTGATAGCCGAAATTGCACAGATGATGTCACAGTAAATACAGTTCGTATATTGGAAGACAGGTAAGAAAAAATACCAAGAGTATGTAAAGGCAGCGCTTGAGGATCGCACTCGCTCCATTCATGATTCAATCTCAAAGAATGCATTACCCTTATTCTCAACAAAAATCAAATCAACATCCAAGGACGGCAAGAAAGTAAAAGTGCTCCACGACAATGTAGCACTTTTTGGTCAGCTGTACAGCTCCTTGCAAAATAGGGATGGTGATATGGACGAATTCTTTGCCCACGAGGTTCAGCCATATCCACTTTCATTGTCCAACTTTTGAAAGTTAAATCTGCCTGGTACAAAATCTCAACTTTTGCAATGTCTTGAGGAGCTGAGCCAGAGGGAGACACCGTCAGCATATGACTGCAAAATTTTGGACGGTGGTGTGATAGTCCACTGATTGCCTGTTACCAATGCCATGACATCCAATGAATATGTATACAGGGTATTTATTAAGTACCTGGAACGGCAGTTGCAGACTGCAAAACGAGTGGACGTTGTATGGGATACATACATACCAGATAGCCTGAAGGAATCAATCATGGAGAAACGAGGAAAAGATGTGCACAGAAAGGTATCTGGTGAGACAAAGCGGCCAAGAAATTGGAATGATTTCCTTCATGACCTGATCAAGAAGAAAGAGCTGTTTGAGTTTCTTTCCTCAAACGTCGAAGACTTCAAGTGCCCCCAGGCAGTTCAGTACATAGCACAGCTAATGAGAATGCTATATGTGTTGGATCTGAGATCTAAATGTCCAGATGCAATCACGAGGAAGCTGATACGAGGATCGTGGTTCACATGAATCATGCACTGCAGAATGGTTAAAAAAAACTATCCAAGTACGCACTGTGGATACATATGTTGTTGTTATCTTTACTGGCATGTTCCCTGATCTTTCACAGATTAATTCCCTAGTAGACCTCTGGGTTGCCTATGGAATGGGAAAGAACTATACAATTTACAGTATCAATTCCCTCTGCATGTGCCTTTGTGAGCCTAAATTAAGATCTCTACCCGTATTTCATGCCCTATCCAGATGTGATACAACGTCAGTATTTAGGGGATATGGGAAAAAGGCATACTAGAGGGCATGGCATGCATATGACGCGGTCACTGAGACTTTTGTGCATCTGGGCACTCAACCTTTTGAAAAAAATGTTGATAATGGAATCTAAAATATTTCAGAAGATCGAGCACCTGGCTGTCCAGAGGCAATCTGACGAGTGTAAACACTGCCCGTAGGGAGCTATTCTGTCAGAAAAGTAAAACTGTAAAGAAAATACCACCCACACAGAATGCACTTCTTCAGTGCACAAAGAGGGCGGTGTACCAATATGGCATCTGGACTAGCAGCATGTTGACGCAACAGAACCTTCCAAGTCCAACTGAATTTGCTTGGAAGAAAGTAGCTGAGTCTTGGGAACATGTCTGGACAACGATTCCTGAAGCTTCTCCTGCTTACAGAGAATTTGTTAAATGCTGCTGTAAAGAAACTGCACAGGGTGCCAATGCAGCAAAGCTAATTTACCATGTACATCTCTTTGCCGATGTAATTGTTCAGGCAATTTATAGGCCGATGTTAGGTTTATTGTATTATGATACCTGGCAGTATGTTGTAAAACCTATGGATTTAATTCACATCTCATATCACATCACATTTTATCCAATGTACACTGTAATTAAAGATTGCAATGATATCGTCGGTAAAAATCAAGGTTAATGACAACAAAAATCCCAATGTGAGGGCATATAATTTTTCTTATGCAAACACACTATTTAAGCCCTATTTGAGCAAAGATAATCCATTTTCAACTGTGAGTGGCAGTCATCCAGGATTTGTGGTTGTGATATTGGTACAGAGCCAGATTAGCAAGGCAGCTTGCTAAGAATCAGGTTCTGCGACCCCTTTGTGTACCTCATTTCGGTTTCCATGCCTTCAACAACCAGAGATTTGGAATTTTCTACTTTCTGGGGCGGCCATCTTGGATTTCCCGACGCCATTTTGAAAATGAGTAGCAGTTATAAGATATCCTGCCTAAAATCAGTTTCCGTGACCATGAAAACCCATGTTTAAACACCCCGTTTGTCTCTCTGTGACTTCTACTTCCAAAGACATGTAATATTTTGATTTGACCATTGGCTTTTTGGATTTTGGTCACGATCTTGGAAAATCGGAAACTGTGAAGATGGCTCCTAAGCTAAAAGCAATTAATGGACCCAAAAGAAGCTCTGTGCCAAATTTGGTGCTTTGTCCACCGTGTAGTAATAAAGTTGCTAAGCCACCTGACTGTATTACACAGACCAGAGGCCATAAGATCAAGATGAATAAAACGCAGCAACAAAGATATTCGCAAGGACTTTGTCACTATTAAAGTGGTGCCACGGTAGAATTCACTGCGAGCTACAATAGCTGAGGCAACAGCAGTCGAATTATTCGAGAACAAACTAGTTATCTACTTCAAAGAAAGAACATTTGAATTTGACTGAACAGGTCATCACAAAGTCTTACAACATGTCTGCCAATACAATGGACTGACCTTTGAGTAGCATATATATATATATATATATATATATATATATATATATATATATATATATATATATATATATATATATATATATATATATATATATATATATATATATATATATATACAAGGGTATGCTCCGTAGCAATTCAAATTACTGATACATAGATCTCTGCTTTCCACATTCCCATTTTTGGTAGCATGAGATGACACTAGCCTAGAGAAGGAGACTAAGATAGCGATAAACACAGAAAATGAAAACAACAGCAATAATACCAACTACGGCCCCCACAAGTCATCATGTAACCAAATACTAGGCGCAACATGGTGTAACCATAGGTGTAGGCAGCACATCGCAGCTAACACAGGGAACATACATCTGTACCACAGCATTTCTACAAAACAGACCTAGAGTCTTAAATCTAATGTCGCTGAAATATTGACGGTTTCAAGGAGACTTAATTAAGCGACAGCAATCAAATCATTGAATTGAACTGAGCAAGCCATACTATATAAAAGATACTGTGGCAATAACAAGACAATGGCTTATATTTCATAAAATGATGCTGATGATGATTGTCCGAGATGCACTAATCAAACACATGAATGTTAATGATCTTTTCTGCAAATACCGACATGGTTTTAAGGATGGACGTTCCTGTGTCACACAGCTGACAGCAGTAATGAACGCATGGACCAAATTATAGATGATCACATATACATTGACATATTGTTGAGATTGGAAGTTGGATCACAGAATTTCTCAAGCACAGAAGATAGCGAGTCATTGTCGATGGAACATCCTCATCCTGGGCTGATGTCGGAAGTGGCATTCCACAGTGGCGTGTACCTGGGCCAATCTTATTCATTATCTTCATCAACGACCTACAAGATGCAGTCAGTAGTACCATCAAGTTATTTGCTGATGATATGAAACTCTTTAGAGCAGTATCCCAACTGAAGATTGCAACGAAATCTAAGAAGAGGACAAAATTCTTGAGAATGGGTCCTCAAAATGACTTCTGTACTTCCATCTACAAAAGTGTAAGATTATGCACATACACAGCCTAGTAAGCACCCATCATGCACATATCAAATGAAAAATCCTGAAGGTTACAAAATAGCATTTAAAGAGGTACTTATGGAGAAGCATCAGGGTGTGATTACCGACCGTAACTCAAAGTTACATAAACATATTGAACAAGTTGTAAACAAGGCGAATCAGCAATCTGGCCTCATTAGAGGAGCCTTCTGCTTCCTTGACCAGGACACTTTGTCATTATTGTTCAAGACCAGAGTAAGACCATTACTGGAGTATTCGAATACTATATCGGGCCCGCTCTTAAAACATGCCATAACTTCCAAGCTTGTGGCAGTACTCCAAAACCTCTCTTAAAATTTGAAACTTCAGGACTACCAACACTGACATATAGACGAAAGACTGGTGACGTGATTGAACCATATGAGTATCTGTACAACATATATAACATTGAATCCCCTTGTCCCCAGCAACAGGGAAGCTATGCAACACATGGTCTCAGTTTGAAACTGCCCTAAACAGTCATGCTCTACTGGTCTTCGACTTTGTGTATTTTCCAATAGATTGGTAAACTTATGGAACTCATTAACAGATGAAGTAGTAACAACACCATCACTAAACTGCTTCAAAACAGACTAGATAAACTATGACAGGATCAGATGTTCATGCTGAGTTAGAGTGACAGGCTGGTGAGCCAGTCTTCCGGGTAGGTGGCACACCTCACCTCACCTAAGGACTGGTTTGTAGGCAGCACGCCACGGCTTATGATCAGGACACTATCACCGTGCCTGCACCAGACCATACTAAATGAGCCATAGTCTACCTTACTAAGTCCACATTTTTTTCTGCCTGTTACTATATCATATAGAAATGGTCAGCAATTACACAAATTAATCAGGGAAGTAAATTGTAATACATAGAAACTCCTAGATACTGTTCTCTGTTAGACAATGTCTTCGCCTTGAGATGATTAGAAAGCCCTTCATCCTCAATCAGACTCAAGAAGCTCCTCGCAGAGGCAGATTTCACAGCAATTGAAGCTACTTTAACTGATGCATCCTCAATGACCAAGCGACTATTCGACTGTTCCAGTAACAATGATATGAATCCAGCTTCAAACTCATACATCAAGACTCCCATCATGAGGCAGCAAATGAACTAACATACCACTAGTAAATAGAGAAATCTCGTAAGTCGGCATTCTGGCTAGGACAGCCCGCCACAGGCTTGCCTCAACAATATAATCATTGACCATGAAGAACATTCATTGCAAGGAAAAACACGTCGGAAGATCGAATGGTATGACAGACCTCTAAAACACTATCATATCTCTCCGTTAGACATCCGTGATGTGTGACTCATAACAGAAATGTGACATAGAAACAAAATTTACAAAACAAATAGATTGTGATGTCGTATGATGTATGTCTACATAGTGGTCCTCTGGATATCGGAGGAATTTACTTACAGAATTGAACTGAACTGAGTTTATTAGAGGACTGCGCTTTGAGATGCCAATCTAACAACATCCTCACTAGAGCTGTGGCATATAATATAAAGTTCTATATCTTGTTATTATAAAGGAAGATTGTGTCGTTTATTGACAAGTTTCAGTATCTACAAAAAGAAAGCTGAAGAGAAGAAGACTCATGTGGGAAATAAGACCGGCCATCTTTAAATCGATTCATCGACGTTAAGAATCGAAGCAGTTGATCACAACTATTCACAATCACAGGTTTCGCTCAGTGATGAAGATTTTCGTGATAGATCACCGATTATTCGCCCAAATCGTGTTGTGCCATCAGATCGTTTGAAGACTTAGCAGGTAAAATCTCTGCAGAAATTAACTGTGCTATTACAGTCCGTGCGAATCATGAATTTTCGGTGATAATGGAGGACATGGAAAATGATGTTAGTAGCCATAATGATTATGATGATATTAATTCCAGTAACAAGTCAGTTATTTTAATGGCGATTAATGACTTTAGATCCAAACTATTAAAATCTCTTCATGATCAGGAAAGAAAGTTGTCTTTTGACATTCACAGCGGTACATGACATAAAAATCAAGTGTAAAACTATGGATAAGGCAGTTCTTTAATGAGCTAGTAAAAAGGAATGATTTGCTTACCGTAGAAAAGCAAAACCTAAAAGAAAGGGTCCTTGCATTAGAAAGACATTCGTTTGACTTTGATCTCTTATTTTATGGACTTGGTGAGTCTCCAGGGGAAGACTGTATAAATACAATGCAGAAAAGGCTAATCGATTTCGTTTCCCCAAGCCAGTTGATATTGAAAATGCTCATCGTCTAGGTAAGAGGGTGGGCGATAAGCCTCGGCCCATAATTTGTAGATTTTTAAGAAGGCCACAGAAGGTTGCAGTCCACAAGAGGGTAAAGGAGTGTAAAGGCACAGTTATTTATTTTAAAGTTCACCTAATTAAACAGGACTTGGAGAGATAAGAGCTTAGCTACAGTTATAAAAAGGGTGTGGAAGAAGAAAAGAAAGGTCCTTTTTGCTAGAGGTGAAAGTTTTACAGATGGAGTGGTCTACAGAAATAATGTTGTTTGTTAAATTGTGCTTTTCTGTGGTTATATTTATATTTATCTTGCACTTCATTATAATTATTTTTCATTTTCCAGAACTCTGTGTCCGTACGTTTTCATATATATTGATAATTGTGGTTTGTTTGATATTAAGGTACCATATATAACTTTTATGTTTGATTGATTTTCAAGTGTTGCTTGAGTTTGTGTTACTATTGTGCACTGCATACTTTGGTGTTAATATTACTTGAATTTATGCATTATGCACTTAACGCTCGAGCGAGCCAAATATGGTTTCTTTAGTGATCTTGAAATGTGTCCATTTGCGGGTCAGTTGGGGATGCTTTTCAGGATTCATCACTGGAAGGCCTGACCTGATAATAGAGCCAGTCATTTCAGTGTTGGATTTTCAAGGGTAGTATTCTCCTGACTCGCATGTGATAATTTTCTATAAGATGATTGATATTATCTTAACCAGATATGAGTGCTAGAGTGCTGATACCATGGGTTCTCATACTTACTATAGTAGCTTGACGTGTGCTTATGGTGATTTCTAATGAGGTGCATGATGTGTCAAAAATCTGTTGTGCGAGGGACTGTCTGCGTTTCGTACACAGCTGCATGGAACATGCACTCATTGGCATTGCGTTTCATTCATCGGTATTAAGATAGGTAAGCTTTGCCCTTAAAGACACTTTCATAGTCAACTGTGATCTTGGGTGCGTTTTTCAATAATTTCAGCGGATAACTTATTACATAGACAGTTGTGGTGTGACTTTGTACACATTTCACACAGCATTTTGCTGTCAATTTGCAGTGGTGGTTTTCGATTGGACCAGCTTCATGTTATTCAACACATTATCTTTGTAGCCCGATGTAAACTTTTCTCTGCCCCTAATATGGTACATGGCTATTGCACTGATTGGAGCAAATAATATAATTGGGCTCATGATCTTATTAATACTATCAAAGATGGTTAGAAATTGTGTGAATACTGAATCAATATAGTTTAGTTCTATTTGACTATGTGTTAATTGATATTGGATCAAAGTTGTCATGCTGGTGATTTGAGAATTGATTTGGCGGGGCGCTGCTTTCGCCTAGGCAGGAGTAGCTTCCAGCTTAATCAGTTCCAGAAGGATCAGCTGCTTACCTCTTATCTACTCTGCAAGCATTAGTATGTGCATGTGTATTAATAAGGCAGGCAGCTTGGATATTTTCTGATTGGTTGAATTGTAGGCCATAGCAGGCGTCATGCTGCATATTAAGGTAGCATTTGTAATTTGTGCATGGTTGCTTTATCAGTATTGCTTGAGCTGATGTTATTATTGTGCACTGCATATTTAGCTTTTTATGAAATTTATGCTGAACCTTTTAACACATGAGCTTGCCAGGGACGAGCTCTGTAGTGGTCTTTAAACGTGTCCATTTGCCAGTGGGGTCTGCTTTGGGGGATTCACCAGTGGAATCCAGATTTCGATAATCGTTCTTGTGGTTGATTTCCGGGAGTAGTTTTTTCTTTGGCCTGGAAATGATCATTTTGTAAATGTCTATGCTCCAAAAAATAAAAATATATGATAACAATTCTTTTAGGAAATATATATTACATTTATGGACTCATTTACTTCTGGGCAGGTTTCATTATATCGGAATTTTAATACAGTATTCTGTTCTATTAAAGACAGGTTATGCTCCTCAAATGTATCGACGATATCTTCTTCTCTGCAGGAATTAATGATTAAATTTGATTAAATTGCTGTTTGGCGTTATAGAAATAATTCAACACGTTCTTACACTTGGAAGCAATCCGCAAATGTTCAATCGATAATAGATTTTTGTTGATTCAAAGAACATTAAAAAGGTTCAGTCTACTGAAATTTCGCCTAGTCTTCAATCTGATCACACGTTATTTACAATTCAGATAAATCTTTTAAACTGTCGCAGTGTAGTCCGCAGCTTTGGGAAATTTAATATTATCCTTTTACAGGATAACTAACCTCATCTCATGATATCTATACAGATGCTGTAATAGGCCACCTATAAAATATGCATGGAATTTTAAGCTTTTTATCATCCCGTCAAAGAAGGATATTCAGGTTTAGTAGCTAAATGTTGGTATATTTCTACAGCTTATGATGGCTGTCATGATTTACTTTTCAACCAATCAGAAAAAAACCTAGCGTGTCTGTCGTGGTATATGCGCTCAGTCATAGAGGTGACATCTATAGCTTGACAATGTGGTATAAAACAACCATACAGGCAAGCTGTTGAATATTTTGAAACTAACTTGACTGGAAGTTGTTGCTGACTTAGGCAGCAACAACTTCAAGTCAAATTAATTTGATATACACACGCACAGGTCGCATCACAAAAAACCCCATATTTTCTTCGAAAATCTGTGGGATAATGACCCAAAATGAAATCTATTGTTACGCAGGTCACATCCCTGTATAGTATAGATCACTTTTCTAAAGTTTCGTTGAAATTGGATGAGCCATTGTTGAGAAATAAGTTGATTTAAAAACCTTAACCAAAAGTGACTAGTAAAATACATGAAAAGTGTCCAAGTCCAAAACCGTGAAAAAATAGTTTAAATGACCCAAAATGAATTCATTTTGTTATGCAGATCACTTCTCTGTATAGTCTAGATCACTTTTATAAAGTTTCATTGAGATCGGATGAGCCATTGCTGAAAAATAAGTTGGTTTAAAAACCTTAACCAAAACTGCACTTTCAAAATACATTAAAAAGGTTCAAGTCCAAAACCGTGAACACCCCCAGTTAAAATGCCCCAAAATTAAGTCTATTGTTATGTAGATCACATCCCTGTATAGTATAGATCACTTCTGTAAAGTTTCGTTGAAATTGGATGAGCCAGTGTTGAAAAATAAGTTGATTTAAAAACCTTAACCAAAACTGCACAAATGATGAACGACGCCACCGCGAACGACGACGCTGCCGCCGTCGCCGCCAGAATTAGTGATCCCTATGTCTCGCTTTCTGCTTCGCAGGCGAGACAAAAATATGTATTTAAATAATAATTTCATGGAATATCGAGATTCTTGATAAGCAAGATCTCTTAAATAACGTCATGAAGTTGTGTGCTAGAGAAAAATAGGCCATAGTATCTACACAAAATCAGATTTGCATGCTTAGAACATGGCAACTGTTTCATAGCTATGTGTTTGAATTGTGTATTTTGGGTCTACTTTGTGCAATTGGCTGTCAGAATTAATGTCCATTCTGAAATAGTATATGTCAGAAAGGACATAAGACCTTGACGATGTCGTGATCATAGTTAATCACTGGATTAATGTATGCCACTGTTGGAATTTATCAAAAAATGACCATGTGCATTTATTAACAATATATTCCCTCCTGGTGTGATACTGCACACTGAAACATAACCGTCCATTATGAACATCATTGGTAAGCACTACTGAAAATGCACCATTCAGAAAATAAACATGGCTTAGCAATAGAAAACCGCAAACTAAAGATCTGGTTACTATCAATCGTAATAGTGGTAAAGGTTTCCAGATACATATATTGTATTTTCTTACATGTAAACAGTAATAGTGATAATTGAAAGTGTGGCGGATATGACATTCATTAGACCCACATTGCTATTCAACATGCATAGCAGTTGTTTTGCAAATACATTGCAATGCTGTACAATCATTAAAAAAAATCAGACTCCTCGTTTAGATGTCAAATTAGACAGGAAATATCGAGGCTGCAAATGGTTTATTTATGTCTTGGCTGCCCAGGCTGACGTGTGTCATTGATGTATGCTACAATTTACAGTCACATATAAAACATATGGCCGTGCCCAATTATAACTCTGAACCTAGTCATGATGACGACAGGCATAAATTTCAATGAACGATAGTACGATAACAAACGATTGGGTAGGTGGTGGAGGGTGGTGTGGGCACTACTTATTGGGCTTTAGTGTATTGATTGTGATGCAATCTGTCCCTGGGTAGATTATGGTCTAGTCTGGAAATATCATTAGAAAGGTCATATGCCAGGTCAGTGATAGTTATCTTCGCTTCTTTCCTCAGCCAGTTTAATACTTAAGACCCCTTTCCTGTGTTCTCTGATTGTATTTGATTTTTAACTACATGTGTGGTAAAATTTCCTCTTGCGGCATTCAAATGAGCGTAATCTACTGCATGGCTGATTCAGGCACTTCTCGCCGACATCTGCTGTACACATTTCCATGTCTGCAACATTATTTATTTTCAGACTTTGTTTATGGATGGTGTTTAGTGCACTCAACATTGATTGTACATTCTTACACTCTATGTAGCAACAGATAATTCTTTAATCATTCATATGTGATTGTAAAAACCTTTGCCAGTTTCACTTTGATGAACATGCAGAAGCTTTTATGCAAGGCGGGTTGCATGTCGTTGTCGATCTTGTATGCATCTGTGCTGGAATGTTCCAACAGGTTTCACTACCTTTCCAAGAGAGAGCGAGGGCGAGAGCGAGAGCGAGAGAGAGAGAGAGAGAGAGAGAGAGAGAGAGAGAGAGAGAGAGAGAGAGAGAGAGAGAGAGACAGAGACAGAGAGAGAGGGAGAGGGAGAGAGAGAGAGAGAGAGAGAGAGAGAGAGAGAGAGAGAGAGAGAGAGCATCAATGACAACGTTGGTACACCCAATCTGTTAGCAATACTCTGTTTTGATCTACTTCTTGAATCTTTATCACCAACGCTATGTTGCTAAGCTGTTTCCTTCTTTTGTCTTTTCTTGTGACTAAAGTCTCAACAGCTTTGGCATATGATGTAGGGATGTTGACATATGGGTCCTCAGTTATTGAAGCTGTATCTGCTCTGCTTGCTCTTGAGAAATATCATTCCTCCTGAGAGCATGGACGTTTCGAAGGCTTGGTCGAAGGTGGAACATAGTTTGAGAAAGAATATAGAGCTATGATGAATTATATATCTATGGGGTAGATTAACGATGACTTCACTTGACCTCAAAATGACGTCAAATGAGGCTTTAAATGTCCTACATATGATCACGTTTACTATTTTATAGTGAGTGACCTTTGGGACAAGATATTCCCTTAGTATAAAATAAGGTTCAACAAATTTTGGCTACCTTGCCTTATGCAAAATTCAGTCACAGACCTCTCTTACTATCATATATGCTCAGTTATATGTAAGTAGCTAGCGAAGGGCTTGAGAATGAATGCTGAATAAATATCCCCAAAAGACACATCGTTAACTCACGGTCTAGCTGGTGATCCTTGAGTATTTAACTCTACTTCCCAAATAATGCAACTTATTGGGCCGATGCTGGACTGATACCATGACGATACTTTCAGTATCGGCCCAGCATCGGTACAGTAAGCTGCATTATCAGGGTTGGATACACTGATATGCCCCCCTTAAGGACGGATGCAATGCTCTAGCCGCACCCCAAAGTTTGATGCACTGCTAGCCCATTGTGTCCACCTGCACTACACTATCTCCAACACTATTTGTGCTTTAGGCTAACAGCAGACACACCATATATAAGGGTGTTATAGCTGCCAAGTTGATGATGGAACATATATATATATATATATATATATATATATATATATATATATATATATATATATATATATATATATATATATATATATATATATATATATATATATATATATATATATATATATATATATATATATATATATATATATATATATATATATATATATATATATATATATATATATATATATGTACATTTTGTAGCGACACCCTGACTGTTTGATTTGTTTTTAGAGCCACAGCGATGAGTCTCAGCGTGAGATATATATTTGATAACATTTTCTAAAATAAGGTGTCTGTCGGCCATATGAAATCAAATGTATTGCTTGAAAATAATTTTGAATACATACTGTTATTGCCTGAAACAGCATAAAACTCGGTAAAATATTTTCTTACTAATTTTTCTAATTGAATGTCAATTATTTAGGGGAATGCCTTGGACCTTTGCCATACATGTTTCCCTTTTCCAATATATATCCTTTCCAAATTTCACACGTGTATACACCCCACCTCTAGATTTTATCTCTTCCTACCAAAACCTGAATATAAAACTGATGTTTGGCTGGTTAAATTTCTGTACCAGTGTGAATGAATGACAGTCGATGAAACGAATTACCCAGCGTCTAACAATTGGTACGTAGTGATGGGCTCAATAACTACACAATTTCTATGAAAAAGAACAACCCACCGCCACACGTCTGCAATGATCGTGAGACAAGCAAACCCATGGACAGCGTGACAGAGCCATAGCAAGACCCATAGCAAGACTCGTCGAATCTGGGAGACCAAACCAAATTTGGTGGGTTGATAGTAAAACTAAACATTGAATTTAATAATAGGCAGGTTCGGAATATAAATTAATATCTGTATATGGCATGTGTTGCTTTCGAGCGAAGTCAATATTTCAGCAGTAGAATGACACATATGCTGTAGATGTTACAGTTAACTATAACCTTTTGAACTGTGAATGACCAGAATCTTTATTCCAAGGAAACTATACATATAAGCATCGAATATTTTGAAAGTGACCTGACAGGAACCTGCTGCTGATATAAGCGTCATCTTTTCCCAGTCATGTTAGCTTCAAAATAACCAACAGAATAGATATTAAATTGTAACTGATTAATGGTCTTTGTGCTTTCATGCTCAAATGGTTAAGCAGTTAAAAGACATATCCTACTGTGCAATTGTGACATTATCTTACCATCAACAGCCCTGGCTTCAAAAACATGCTCAACTGTTTGGGATTGGCCCTGACCCAACCTACCTCACCCCACCCCAGAAACCTCTAATTCTGATTATGAATATGTTCAAATATCCGAAAGTGATATCTATTTACCCACCCACCCCACGCAAGTGTAAGTATTGTAGATATAAGGATAGGTTCAAAATCTCCTAAAGACTGCGGTGTCGTTCTCCACTAATGTCCGTCTCGTGTAAAATTCATGAAACGATGTTTAAATGGTATTTTCTGAACATATTTGGAACAAACGCAAATTCTATTATAGCCGCATGTTTTAAATAGGTATTGTGACCTATATATATAGCATAAATAATGCTGTATTTGCAATGGACCTTTCCAGTTTTAGCTATGTCCCGCCCATCTCTATCTAAGCTCCACCAACTCCTGTCCGTGTTGGGATCGATCGATTTCTGAACTCCATGACTATCAATTTCCTGAAAACTACACAGGTAAGCTTATTAATTTCAAATTAGTTTCAAAATATTCAACAGACTTTATTAAATAGTAAAGACACACAATTCGTACAACAACGCATAGACCGTCTTCAAATATGCGTTCGTGACGTACTTATCTATGTCATTCATGACGTAAAGATTCAAGATCAGTTATTCCCATATTAGTAATGAATGTCAAAACTCCTAACAGGTGGACTTCCACTAATGGTAACGCTAAGAAGTGGTGAGCTCAATTTAATTAACTTTATTTGATTTTAACTTAAGTTTAATAAACTATCCTTTTATTATACGGAGAGGCGGGTCGATTATTTTGGCCTGGACACGGAATAACTTGTTGTCACTGATGAGTTTCAGTCAAACAGCTGTGACTAGTCCAAATGCATTTGTACATTGTATCACACCCAAGGAAAGCATGTACAAAAATGATATTAAGTAGAGAGCCTCTCCAGGTACATGCCTGTTTGAATTGACGCTGGTACATTTGAGAGCTGCTCCTTTCTTTGGCTCAGGGCGGAAGTAGATATCACACTTGTTTCCTTCAGCAAGATGTATGAGGAGAATAAGTAGGTCAGTGGATCGGAAAAAGTACTTATTCGCATATTCTTGAAACACTCATTGCCGCTTATACAATTAATATGCCAGCATCCCCTGTGACATAGACTACCTCGCAATCACATCCAGTTAATTTTCCCACTAGTACGACAAGGAATTGTTGTTTATTCGCTTTGTTTGAGAGAAAATCTTTCTTATTCAACTGCAGGTTCATGAATGGAGTGAATACCACCACATCCACCACACCCTGCCCCGTGCCGCTGCATACTGCCCTTCGTTGAAGGACCTTCCCCGTACTCATCAAATACTACCACAGCTTGGGCATAGTGTGGTATCACATATTTACTACAGTCCTGCAATATCTTGTCATATGTGTTACCCACCTGCCAATGAATATGGTGGAGAAGAGCGTCCACATCATGTATGTATTTGAAATTCTGACTTGGTGATGGTTGTGGTGGTACTGCAGACCAGATATCTTTGGCTATTTGTGATTTCACGGCTCCTAAGAGGCTGTCCTTTCCTTCGAACAATGGTTGGGGGTAATCACACAGTCCAAATGTCAGAGCATTCACAAGATCGTTTGCCTGAGATTCTGTGATGATTGGCCTTTGGAGCAAAAGCAGCGGATCTATCTGGATCACATCTTTTACTTTATTGACAGCAGCCTTGGAGTAAAAAATTGCAGCTTCTCATGAAAGACATTAACATGTGTTCCAGCTGTGCTGCTGATCTGCTGCTGATGTTCCGAAGTGAGGGATTAGTGTCAAATGGTGACCTTCATTCAACGAAGGACATGCTCTTTCTAGAATCGACAGTGTCTCTTGTCGCCGATCTTGTGATACATCTTCATGCTGTGCACTCGTTTCATATGTGACTGACCTTAGCTGCTTCCTAGCAATACGAACTTTCATGCAGTCATGTCTTGACAGGCCCCAAACGATTTGCTGTGTGTCCGTCATGCCCCACACCACCCCCTCTGGTGAGACCACCACGCGTCTTCATACTCCTCATTAGGTCCTGTTCAATGCCAGCCCAACAGTGATCTGATCGCCAAACAACATGGAGTCCCTGGTTGAATTGCATGTGAACATGAGGATGTGTCTCCTGCAACTTTGTCATCTTCTGGAGATGGATATGAAACTACTTCGTGTACGGAGGTATGGCAACATAGTTTGCATGGTCTTCAGATGGAGAAGCCAATCACCTGTTGGTTTCGATCGTATGATGTTGAGCATCTCCCTATACTTCACCCATTCTTTGGCAATGAGATATTTTTACTCCATTTTTGCTATGTCTGCTTAAAGTTTTCTTTTAAGCGACTGCAGCTCCACTGATGATTCTACATCTTACACAGTAGTTTTGCCTGACATGAGGTCGACATGCAGGTCCATACCATCCGGGACACTGTCACCTCCCACTTCAGCATCTGTTTCTTCTGCCATATTGTCTTGAGATAGTTTTGTTTGAAATGCATTGTGCAGCACAGGTGTATGAATGACAGCATCAAAACCGAAGTGGCCACAGACTTGCCACATCATTACCCCTTAGTATGTGGCAAACTGTGTTCCCAGTGAAGATCACCTCAAGAAGGTCTTGGAGACTTGTTCTCGACATCAAGTGTCCTATACTACCAAGAAAGCTAGTCAAAATATGAAAGCTACCAAATCGTAACACCACAGAATGAAAAGGACTGTTCCCATGAGCACTTTCAACAATTGGCATGGTCTTCCACCATAATGAATGGTCGAAGGTGAGCACTGGTGTTACTCCATGGCACTTGGCATGTTCAGATACGAAATGTAAGATCGGGTTCACATACGTCATGTCGCTGGGATGTACATCTGTCATTGGGAGGAGTATTACAGATTCTTGTCCTCTGTGTTTCCCCTTAGATACCAACATAACCAGACCATGCTGGCTTAAGAGACCGAAGTGACAGAGACATTTTCCATTCTAGGAGGTGTACCAAGGATTTGCCATTGTCTTCCGTTGATGTCTGCAGACTTTCATATATAAGACTTTCCAATGCGTCTCTGTCTGCTGTGAACTACATTATACTAATACGTCCAGCACAAGCTATATCATCCACGCTCACATCTACATGCTTTATAACTGATGCGACATCAAATTAATACTTTACCACTGCTATAATGCCCATGCCATGAAGAATGCCACAGTCATCAAGTGCTATACTATCATGGTCAACTTTGTGTGCCAAGTATTGCATGATTTGCTCTGGGAAAACGCCTGAAAAGTCCAATCCCTGGTTCATTGCTGCACATTATTCGTGCCTTTGCATCACTGAATATGAACTACAAACCCATGTTCACTCAATGGTTCGATGATGAATCTGGATGCAAAATGAGAATGCATTGAACACCGAGACACAACAGCAAGGAGCTATGAAAATTCTCGGGCGTGTAACCTGCATGATATCTTGCCCTAATCGGCACAACCACGAGTCTTTGTCCTTTCCAACAAATAAAGCATTCAACAATAATTGCAATGACTGTGGTAGAAAGGTACTTGATTCTCCCACGGTAGACATGGAAAGACTAGTAGGGGTAACCGTCCTTAGATTAAACAACCAACATAATGACATTCTTGATGAGATTAGCAAAAAATTCTATGGATCTCAAATTCTCAGTATCAAGGTCACTTTCCTTGGTCTGATAAAAAGGCATTTGGAAAAGCTGAAACTGTGCGTCTAAATTTGACTACATTTTGAAAACTATTTATTTCCGTGTTGATTATTTTGTCACCAAAATGACAAGAAGTTAGTCTTACATATGTGTTAAATCAAATGGCTCGAAACCTGAATCATGTAAAACAGCTGCCATGTTACAGATGAGATCTGCGATTATTGTTTGTTACTCATCATTCACCTCTATGTGTTCTGAGACCTTTATGAAGGCATCCGCACTAACCAAATCATCTGACCTTCCTAATCTTTGTCTCTTCAAGAAATCATCACTTTCACTTCTGTATGAATGTGGTACAATTCTACCAGTTCTAAAGTTCACACTACAGGTTTGGTGATAAACATCATTAGCTGCATGAAGATCCTGTGCAAAAACGACTCCTTCCTTCACGTTGTCTGACCATTCATCCAGGCATTCATCACACGCCCTTAGTAATGGCCTATCAAGCTCGACTTTCCATACAGGAATGAGCTCATGCAGTTTTTTTCTTTCCACCATACTTATCAGTATTTCTACAGAACAAGTAATGGTCCCGGTATGAAAATTTGCGTTCTGTAACCCTTTAGAGACACAAAAGTTAATTTAAATACTTAAGCGTACATCAGACAGTTCAATATATGCTACTGACGCCACTCGCACTCTCCACTCAGATGAGGGGAGAGTGCGAGTTAAGTCAGTAGAATATGATGAACCTTCTGAAGCACGCTTACATTTTATCTCTAAAGGGTTGTGACATTTCACACGAATTATGTCTCCATGTTTCGCGACGATCTCTGTGTCACATTCGAGAACTGCTTTTGTTAATGCGCTCACATCCTTTTGCACCAAAAGTAACTGTTGGTCCATTTGATATTGTCTTCTCACAGAACACATAGTTCCGAGTTCGCCATGTTGATGCTATAAAACTCACGAAAACGAATCTTTACTTTTATATCTAGTAAATTTTTAACGAAATGCATTTGATCAAAAGTGAATACCTGCATGACCAACAATGACGGCGGAAGTCAAGTACACATGCGCAGGATTTCGCGGCTCTTTTGGTCACATATTTACTACATAACAAAGAGGAGTTGTTCTTAGAATCTTTATCTTCATATTCTATTTGTATGTATGCGTGAACGGTGATTCGAACATCGACATTCGACGAGGTAATTATTCTGCAATACTGTTTTAGTAATATCTATCGTAAATGAACAAATATGTTAATTATCTAATTTAACAGACATTTTACTTGTGTTATAATATTGTATATTTTGTATATTTTGTATATTTGTAAATAGTTATATATATCGGGAGATGGTGATCAACAAATTAAGCTAATGGGTGCATGACTGTCAGCTAAGTTAGCACATGGAAATTGAAGCCGCACATTGCCAGTGCATCAATAAAATAAAAATACATATACTGCCAGAGCCGTGCTGGAGTCAGAGTACAATAGGCATAAAAAGCCTAGGATTGAATCGTGGCAGGTGCATCCACAGATAGTCCCATATGAATCTTCAGTGTGTCAGTATATCAGACATGTGAAAGCTGGTCGGCCAAACCTTGACTTTTAGTCTTGGTGCGGTGGTCCAGTGGAAAGATGTCTAGTTGCTGATGCTATGCGGAGTTGCAGAATGGCGGTTCGATCCCTCGACCGGGAGATGGTGATCAACAAATTAAACTAATGGGTGCATGACTGTCGGATAAGTTAGCACATGGAAATTGAAGCGCACGTTGCCAGTGCGTCAATAAAATAAAAATACATATATATATATATATATATATATATATATATATATATATATATATACTGAACCAAAAAAGTTTAGCAACACTGAGAATATTACTGTATAAATGTTATTTAACAAAAACAATAAATTGATTCAAATATATTATTTAATTGATAGGTCATTTTCCAATTTGAACAAGTCTCTTGTTACTGTAATGCTAGCATCGCGCCTTTAACACGGCATCATTCAACGGAAGGGTCCAATTCAAATAATGACACTGAGCTGTCAATACCGGTTGTGACCTCCGCGCGCATTAACCACCGCCGTACATCGCTTTCGCATGCTTCGAATTAAGCACCTGATGTCACGAAGAGGAATCGCATCCCATTCCTGGAGCAGTGCAGCTTCCAGTTCCCGCACGTTGTGAAGATGTGGATGGTTCTCACGCACCATACGACCAAGAATGTCCCACACGTGTTCGATAGGAGACAGGTCCGGTGATCGCGCTGGCCAGTCCAACACCGGAACGTTGTTAGCCTCAAGGAAATCACTGGTGACCCTAGCTGAATGAGGATGGGCGTTGTCTTGCTGGAACATAAAGTCTGCATGATGCTGCATAAAAGGGATGACAACAGGGGCGACAACTTCTTCACAGTAACGTTGAGCCGTTAAATTTCCGCGAATCACAATAAGATCTGTTTTGCCATTTTCATGGATTCCAGCCCACACCATGACACTGCCGCCACCGAATCTGTCGTGCTGAAGGATGTTGGCTGCATCATACCGTTCTCCTAAACGTCGCCAAACCCGTTGCCTACCATCCGCCACATCCACACAAAACCTCGACTCATCACTGAACAAAACGTGGCTCCATTGTTGAGCACGCCATCCTTGATGAGTTCATGCCCATGCAAACCGATTCTCGATGTGACGCTCTGTAAGCGGAACAGCAACAAGTGGACGACGGGCATGCAGTCCAGCATCATGGAGTCTGTTTCGCACAGTTTGTGGATGCACTGTAGTGCCGGTAGCGGTGTGCAAATTACGGGACAGCCGCGGCGCAGTCTCAAACCTGTGACGTCGTGATGACGTCACTAAGTAGCGGTCTTCTCGTGGTGTTGTTGCTCTCGGTCTGCCAGATCGTGGTCAGTCATTAACATGTCCAGTTTCCTGCTCACGTTGGCGGAGACGGGAAATGGTTGAGGCGTGAACATTAAAATGTCGAGCGGACGCTCTGCCCAGTAGCGAGTCTTCCCATTGCTTTATGTCGCTGATTTTCGGGTAGTCCTGGGCGGCGGCCCATGTTCGGTAGTGTAAACTTTTAAGCGTTTTCTGTTAACGTTCGTTATCTGCTTTTGCAATATGGTGAATTTTTGCCTTCACTACCCGCCAATGTGGGCCAGTGCATGAAAAATGCATTCTCACGTGCATTAAGCGTGCGGCCGAGAAATGCAAGAAATGATTTGCATTTCTTCATGATCAGCGAGACATTACATTGACGAAACATGCCTGCAAATTTGGTTATAAATAGACGCATAGTTTTAATACAACAAACCAAACTTCACTGTTGCTAAACATTTTTGGCTCATGCAATGGACCTTTCCAGTTTATATATATATATATATATATATATATATATATATATATATATATATATATATATATATATATATATATATATATATATATATATATATATATATATATATATATATATATATATATATATGTATGTATGTATGTATGTATGTATGTATGTATGTATGTATGTATGTGTGTGTGCGTGCGTGCGTGCGTGCGTGCGTGCGTGCGTGCGTGCGTGCGTGCGTGCGTGCGTGCGTGCGTGCGTGCGTGCGTGCGTGCGTGCGTGCGTGCGTGCGTGCGTGCGTGCGTGCGTGCGTGCGTGCGTGCGTGCGTGCGCGAATGACCGTGTACGACCTTGCGCGTATATATATATATATGTATGTATGTATTTACATGTGCGTGCGTGCGTGCGTGCGTGCGTGCGTGCGTGCGTGCTTGCGTGCGTGTGTGCGTGCGTGTGCGCGCGCGCGTGTGTGTGTGTGTATGTGTGTTTGAGGGCCTCGGGAAGATCAGTTTACTGACGATGTATACCCTCCTTAAATAAAGATTATTATTATTATTATTATTATTATTATTATTATTATTATTATTATTATTATTATTATTATTATTATTATTATGCCCACCACCCCTCACCCAGAATTTCCCTAGAGTATCCCTTTGGTCTCCAAAACCCAAGGTGAGATCATGTAACATAAGCAAAACAAGGACACGTTTCAAAATCTTTGATAATGGACCTTTCCGGTTTTAGCTATGCCCCGCCCATCTCGAGCAGATCCACCCACACCTCGCGTTGGGACCGATCGATCTCTGAACACCCTGGCTATAAATATTCCAAAAAAAATACACAGGTAAGCTGTTGAATATTTTGAAACTAATTTGGCTGGGTGCTGTCAAATTAGTTTCAAAATATTCAACAGCATGTTTGTTAAATAGGTAAGAATTACAAAGACATACAATTCATACAACGTGTCAGACTATTTGAGATTTGATGACGATCACTATGGAACCCTTTGTGACGTAATGATTGTGACATCATCATACACGCGCTGATACCAGGTCAGATGATGGATGGATACCCTGGAAAGGTGAATTCTTTCAATTAGTGGATAATGTTATGTGTAATAAACACATGTGAGCATACATTACATAATGTATACTTGAAGTAGAAAACATCTACTCTCTGAAAATATACAGAGCTGGTGCAAAGTGCTGCAGAACTATGGCCATATCGTTGTTTGAATTTTGGGCCAGATGATCTAAAAGCCTATAAACAGCAAAAAAGTATCTTTCCACTCAAAAGATGTTATTGGAATTCTTTATGTATCACCTAGGGGACCCTACTGAACAGATTCTAGATGGTTTCGTTTCTGTTGCAATTAGTTGTAGGTTTTGTTAAATTTGCGTTATTTTTACTGGACTGGTTATCATTGCCTATTGCTTCTTGTATCACGTCATGTCAGCTTTAAAATCTTCATAATATGACCCTAAAATTGCTAAGGATATTCTAAATAAATATACATAAATACAGGAAAACCAAGATTTTCTTAACCCAAAGACGAAAACCCTGAAGATCAACACAATTTGTGACGAATTCGCGTCAATCCTGAGAGAGACATTTGGGGAGGTTGAATCCTTTACATACCTGGGCAGTGTAGTAGACAATATTGGAGGCACCATGGCTGACGTGAAGACCATAATCCGAAAGGTAAGAACGGCATTTCTTTTGTTGAGCAAAGTTTGGAGCTCGGTATCGCCATAAAAAATACGCCTGTACAACTCTAACGTGAAGCCAGTGTTGTTGTATGGAGCAGAGACATTGCGAACAACGACGGCTACGGTGAGGAAGATCTAGACATTTGTCAACCAGTACCTGAGTAGGATATTGCAGGTTCGCATAAACTGCCAGAAACAAGGACCTCTGGCACTCTAGCAGAGGACATACCAAATGCCGATAGAAGATGAAATTCTGAAGAGAACATGGGAATGGCTTGGCCACCCACTGAGAAAGTCAGCATCCAGCACAACCAGACACACGTTGACCTGGACCACTAGGAAAAAGGAAGAGAGGGGGGCAAGGAATACCTAGAGTCGTGAGCCTGAGTCCTACATCAGACAGACAGGATACACATAGGAACAGCTGGAGAGTATTCTCCAGAACAGGTGATGCTGGCGAGCCATTGTTGATGGCCTATGTTGCAGGAGATGTGAAGGGCTAAAGCAAAGTGAATAAGCACGCACGCATACAGATAACGCACATGGAGAGATGTGTATGTGGGTTCCGGGATTAATATGTCAAGGGTCAATCGTAACAAAAACAGTGCATGATAAATTGTGCAAGTCATAGAAAGCTACAATGTTCCTAAGCAGAGATATAGAGGAATACCACAGCAATATCAAAATCCCAATTCCCGATACACAAGTTTTATTTCTTTCCCCAATTTGGGTAAATGTACGGCACCCCGTGTAAAATTCTCCAATTTGGGTAAATGTACGGCACCCCGTGTAAAATTCTCCAATTTTGGTAAATGTACGCCAATTTGGGTAAAAACCTTAGTGAAATGAGTATCTTTAATAAAAATCTTTTGGGAGAGGTCATTTCTTAAATTTCACTCATAAGTGAGAGAATTTTAGCTAAATAATCTGGGCAAATATATATTTCCCCAAAATATTTCCCCAAAACCTACCCCTGTTGCCGTCACTAAGTAGATACGCTACTGACTACGGGCCAGTAGACTACCCATACCTGCAACTGAGTTTCGGTCGTATGTGGTTAAATTATACTTACCCTGTGGATCAATCCCATTGTGTATTGGCAAGCTAAAAATTCAAACAACACCGTTTGCATGTTTTATTCGCTCTTCAACTCTTGAAACGCTAGTTGTTCAAATTAAAAACAACACTACAGGAAAGTTGATGAATATTTTGAAACCAATTCACCTGGAACCTGTTGTTCCCAGTCAAATTAGTTTTACAATATATTCAGCATGCATAGTTTGTCGTTTCTGGTCTGTAAGGTATAAATGGTTAAATAGAATGCTTCCCAGATAAAGCAGCTTGCTGGGCCGATGCTGGGCCGATACAGCGCTGATATATTCAGTATCGTCCCAGCATCAGCCAAGTAAGCTGCGTTATCTAGGAAGCATTCTATTTAACCATTTATGCCTTACAGACCAGAAACCCAGATAACGCAGCTGACTGGGCCGATGCTGGGCCGATACCGTACCGATACTGAACGGCCCAGTATCGGCCCAGCATCAGCCCAGTAAGCTGCGTTAGCGGAGTTATTTAGTTAGTTCTAAATATCCAATAGAGTGATCCATATCTAGCTACGCCCCAATCTAAAAATAGAGGCGTGGCTTCTACGGGAATACACCTCTAATGTATTGACCAGCCATCTTAACACACAACGACTAGACTGTTACACAGACTCCACTTCGGCGACTAGACATATCGGGACCCAGTCCATCTCCGTAGCGGACTGTAAAAGGAACACTATGAATCGTGTTGATTTTGGTATCATCCTAACCTCTGTATCACTAGCTTAATACATACATTAAAATGGACTTGATCCACCAAGTGGTTCGTGTGATATCAATATCCACGCAATGTCAGCAAATTCTTGACCTCATTTTGTGTGCGACAGACATGCGACAGATTTGAATTTTACGACGAATTCAGAGGGACTATTTTCTGTTAACTACTTGTCATACGGACAACTATAGGCTTTATATCATCTCATTTTACGTGAATTAATATTGTCTGGTATGAGGAGAGTAGTGCTCGTGTACTTTTAAGTTTCAATTCTGTTTACCACCATATTCTGGTGGAAATCACTACGCCAATGGCTACTCAAAATATACGAGATACTTTTCTCGATCTCGAATCGAAGGAGATCTCGGTAGATACGAATGTCTACGCCCCGCCCATTTCTAGCTACTCTCGGCTCCGCCCACTTTTTACCAAGTGACGCATTTAATCATGACGTTAGATCTATACTTGAGTGACATATCGGATCCTTCCATCTGTTCGCCGTGCATTGTCCTTGTGCAATTCGTGATAAGCTGGGCTTATCTTTCATATCTACACGGCAACAAAAGAAAACACGACATAATGTAATGACAGAAGACGGCCCATATTAGTGAACGCATTGTCATCTTCGTTTCTATCCGTTCCCAATATTTGCCCTGAACATGGCGGTCTTGTGGCTGGCGGTTTTAGCCATAGTAGGAACCCGCGTAGCAGAGACGGCACCTTTGAATCAACAACCAGTAAGTCAAGCATTGTATCGTCACAGAAAGTCCTACTACCCAGCTAACAATTTTACGTTTTTAAAACGTTTAGCACGTTTCACTTACGTTGTGGGAATGTTGTGATTTAACTTTTTTTAAACATAAATTTGTAGATTCCTAGACGTTGTTGCAAAGTTTAGTGAATTAATAACGTTGTAAATCACCATTATAATTAACTATGTGTTAACTTTATTTAGCATCTCCTTCAACTTGAAACTTAATTTAATATTAGTCGCATTGGGTAGCTGATGCGTATTTAAAATGATAATTTCTTTGGGCAAATTCTTTTTCTTAAAAATATTACTGTTTTAATACCCCTCACACCCACCCCTCTGAGAATCAGTGTAACCCGTGTGTGAAAAATGCGTTCAGAGCAACTATTTTAGATATAGTAGTTGTCCGCAGTACCTTGCATCACCGCGCAAGATACAGTTTCTTTCGGAATGGACCGTTCCAGTTTTAGCTATGGCCCGCCCATCTCTATCTGGGCTTCACCCACCCCTCGCTCGTGTCGGGGTCAATCTATCGCTGCACTCTCTGAATCTCAATTTCCAGAAACCTATACAGGTTAGCTGCTGAATATAGCAAAGACTTACAATTCGTACAACGTGTCAGACTATTTTAAAGCGTTTAAGACGGACTAAATCGACTAAGTCGTGTCTTTCATGTTGTAATTGATTATGATATCATCCTACACGTCACGTTGTTGATTATGACGTCATATCACGATTGGATAAACTGGAAAGGTCTATTGCATGAGCATTGCTACTCTAGTAAATTTGAAAGAATTGGAGAAGAATCGGTTCCAATCTTATTAAGACATATTGATTTCTACCCAACAAAGTTCCTAGTGTCACAAAAAGGTCTAGACCGATAACCTTATGGTGATAATTCAAATGTGTCACATTTTTGCCTATATACAGAACATGATAATGGTGGTAGATAAGGCAAATTCAGATATCTTATACTTTTGAAAGTCTACTGTATTATATGCTATGTGGCTGAAATTGGTGAGGTCTTGGTGAACACCACTATTTAATAAGTCTGCATTGTTTGGCTTTCGTATGGAATAATTGTTATAGTTGCGACGTATGTGGGCTTGTCAGAAAGATGAAGAGATAAAAAAACAGACAGACAGACAGACAGACAGACAGACAGCATGACAGACATACAGACAGGTGGGAAGACAGGCCGGCAGGCAGGCAGGTAGGCAGTCAGGCGTGCAGGTAGGAGGGCAGACAGAGACAGACAGACGTATCCTGGGATTTGAGTTGTATATAAAACCGTTGTGGTTGTCGTTGATATAGGCCTGCTAATAATGGTTTATCTGTTTTTCAGAATATAACAGTAATCAGCGAAGGTAAGATATAGCTTAATAGAGTATATATACATTCGGATTCACAACCTGTCATTTATATATGGGCCTATTTCAGAAAAACGTTCTGAATGGTGTCAGTGGTCTTTGTCAGCAAATATGTGTATTGTATGTACGAATTTGTTTATCATTAAGCTATTTTCAGTAATGGCAACTACAATTCACCTTTCCAGAGTATACACCCATCATATGACGTCATAATCAACTATGTGATGTGCAGAATGACATCATAATGAATGACGTCATGAATGACGTCGATAAGTATGTCACGAACGCATATTTGAAGATGGTCTATGCGTTGTTGTACAAATTGTATGCATTTACTATTTAATAAATATTCTGTTGAATATTTTGAAACTAATTTGATCGGGCGCTGTTGTTGTCATAGGCAGCAATAGCACCTAGTCAAATTAGTTACAAAATATTCAACAGCTTCCCTGTATAGTTTTCAGGAAATTAATATCTAGGGCATTCGGGGATCGATCAATCCCAACACGGCGAGGTGTGGGTGGAGCGTAGCTAGTGATGGGCGGGGCATAGCTAAAAATGGAAAGGTCCATTGAGCAACGTGGCTGTTTAATTAGAATGTGAGAATCACTTGTGAATCATGTCACCCCTCAACACCTTGAATATAGCCCTTCTTTAATATGTGTGTCAATCAATCCAACGGAGTTATCACCCCTGTCAAAGCTCTCCTGTAACACTATCTCGCAACAGCGGACATAGGCAGCTTTGTCAGAATTTAACAAACCCACAGACAGAGACAAAGCGTCAGGCCGACAGACCAACTTATGTTAGTTGTGAGTCTCAACTAAAACATGAGAATATTTGTCTATGGATGGTCTTTTGTGATATACGTTCTGCCCACATGCATAAAGTTACTATCATTTCAAATCAAGTGTAAAAATGCTCACTAACTCTAAAACTTACGAACTCTCTTGCAGTAATTCAAAATAATTACAATTTATTACGATAAACAACAACAACAACAACAACAACAACAACAACAACAACAACATTTGGTACAAGAATTTAATTCGTCTGCTTAATTTTTCTTTTTTATTTCAGAGTATCTGGACAATGACGTGGAGTATGCACCGGGTGAGATTATATTTATGTTTAAAACCTGTTCGTTCTGAACTCCAAGCATAACGATCTTAACCCTTTAACCCTCAAATTTGTTCAATAAAATTTCAATTCACTCCTATAAAATGTCAATTTGCAGACCAGGAGAAGATTATTTTTGAAACTTTACCTCTGGAATGGCGTGCTCGGTTATAGAGCCAGTAATTCAAGTGGTAAATTTTCAAAAAATAGTCTTCTCTCGGCCTACAAATGGACATTTCTCGGGACCACTGCAGAAGCTGTTTTTGGCGGATATGAGTGTTAAAGGGTTAAATAAGCTAACTGCGAAACGTCCTGTATATTATAGCAGCAGTTTGATTAATAGTGGTTGCTACAATGATACCATTCAGGTCATCATTCTTTTCTCAAAATAACCATGCGGTATTAAAGTGTGCCACAATGCCCCTTAATACAGAGGTCACTTTCTAGATATGCCCCGCCCATTTCTAACTAAGATCCGCCCACTTTTTGTGCGTGTTGTAATCGATTTGAAACATTGAAACCTGAATTCCCAGAATCTAAGTTTCCAGGTAAAGCATGTTTATTAAATAGCAGACTTACAATTTGGTACAACTTCTCATTCTGTAATTGATTATGACGTCATCCTACAATGGATGTAGTCAGGTAATCTACTGCATATTTTGAAACTAAGTTGACTGGGGACTTTACTGTCAGGGGGCTGTTGGTGTATATGGTAGCAACAACTCAAAGTCAACTTAGTTTCAAAATACTCAACAGAATATTTATTAATTTTTAAATTCATCAAAGACACACAATTCGTACAAGTTGGTGACGGTCTATTGGATTTTCGTGAGTGACGGAGCTCTACGTCATTTTGATCGGACCCCTCTATTAAGCGTCGGCTATCTATCTATAACGCATTCAGTGAAATTGGTCTAAGATTATACAATTAACGAAAATATTGTCAAAATATTATCGAAATGGAGGTTTCCAGTTTATCCATCACTCATATGGCGCCGTACGTGACGTGTAGGGTGACGTCATAATCAATGACGTCATGAATGACGTAGATAAGTTCGTCACGAATGCTTAATTGATGACGGATTAAGCGTTGTTGTACGAATTGTATGTCTACTATTTAATGAACATGCTGTTGAATATTTTGAAACTAATTTAACTGGGCGCTGTTGCTGCCTAATTTGGCAGCAACAACACCCAATCGAATTAGTTTCAAAATATTCAACATCTTACCAATATGGTTTCCTGGAAATTGATGGTCATGGAGTTGAGGGATCGCTCGATCCCAATACGGTCACAGTGTGTGGGGAGCTTAGCCAGAAGTGGGCGGGGCATAACTAAAATTGGATTCCTCCATTAGCATGGCCTATGTACAGTATTTGACATCGTCAATATCTGTGATGGTGTCATTTGTTCTAAATACCTTCCTTGGCCAAGTTACCTGGGCATTGGTATCAATGTCATTCTCTCTGCTTTAGAATCTTAGCTATTAGAGTAGGTATCAGGGCCGAACTTAAGGCAGTGCAACAAACAAGTACATTTACATAGGCCACACAAATTTCCAGTGGCCCCAAAAGTGACCCAACAATTGTTTTATGTCTTATTTTTACAGCCCCTGCATAACATCAAGTTACGCGCATAGATGCCACACGTATAGCACAACTCGTAAATCAGACACCATGTTCCAAAAGAAAACAATCTAGAACACGATATAAAAAATGTTCTGTTGAATATTTTGAACATAATGGACCTTTCCATTTTTAGCTATGCCCCGCCCATCTCTAGCTAAGCTCCACCCACACCTCGCTCGTGTTGTGATCGATCCATCTCTGAGCACCCTGACTGTTAATTTCCAAAAGACTATACATGTAATTTGTTGTATATTTTGAAACTAATTTGACTTAGTTTCAAAATATTCAACAGCATGTTTATTAAATAGCAAAGAATTACAAAGACACAATTCATACAACGTGTCGGACCATTTGAGATTTGCTGACATCTATATGGAACCCTTTGTGATGTAATGATTTTGACGTCACCATACATGCGCTGAGCGGATTATGACGTCATACGAGGCCTGATAATGGATGGATACTCTGGAAATGTGAATTGGATTGGGAGTCATTGCTGCCTGTGCTTCCGTAGGTAGCAACGTCTTCCAGTCCAATTATGTTCAAAATATTCAACAGTATCTTTTTGGTTGTGTGCTTGAAATATGTCCAATTATTTTAGAACACCACTATTGGACTGATGTAGCCAAATACCACATACCTCTGACTGCAGCGGCCCCGTCGCCATTATGGTGGACACTAGACCCGAGCTTTCTCGTGATCCTCACACACCCCAATAGCTTACCAATACAACCAGAAATGCCAACAACTTGGCTCGCTTAAATTGCCTAATAATAAATGTCTGTGGCTTAATGACAAAATTTCGGGGACCAGATTTTGAAGACTTTATATCCGATTATGAATTAATTTGTTTAACAGAAACTAAATTAAGTGATTATGATGAAATTAAGTTAGAAGGCTATGTACACTACAGAGTAAATATGAAAAAATGTAAAGCTAGGTCAGACGGAATAGCACTATATGCCAAAAGTGAAATATTCCACCATCTAAAAATAGAAGATACTAATTCAAACTTTATTCTCTGATTTAAAATTGATGCGCAGCTTGTAGGCATAAACGTGATATGTGCCACCATCTATATACCTCCAGAAAATTCAGATTACTCCAATATCGCAATGTTTGAAAGGATAGAACAAGAAGCTGTTTCCAAAATGTACACATCTAATCATCATGGGTGATTTCAGCGCTCATACTGCCAGCCTATGTGAAATCATCGAATATGAAGACGACAACGAATATAACGCATATAATGATTACACAGAACTAAAGTTGTCCGGGCATGGAAAACGCTTAAGTACCCTAGGTCTCCAACTAGAGAGAATGAGCATGGACGGGCTGCATAAAACTAAACCGCACCACCAACAAAACAGAAAACCTTGGTTCAACAAAAACTGTCAAAACAAAAGAACCGAATTTTATATAGCAAAACGCGTGTATCTCCGAAACAAAAAACCGCTATTAATAAAGAAAGGAAACAAATTACAAGCAAAAGCCACACAATATAGAGCTTCATAAACAGCACAAACGGTATTTTAAAGATTTTTCAAATAGATTACGCAAAATGAAAGGCCAAGACCCCAAACAATTCTGGAAAACGCTAAAAGCTCAAGATCATACACACATGGGACGTGTCCAAATTTCTTAAGAAAGCTTCACTGAACACTTTAAGAAACTAGACTAAGCGACTAACGATGGGAATACGGACCGCGATTACAGAATTTTAGCAAAGACAAACACAAATGACGCATTAAACAATCCATTCTCAGTAGATGAGATACACTCTGCTATTGACCAGCCCAAAAGTAATAAAGCTTGTGGCACTGACCTAATAATAAACGAATTTCTAAAAGCATATATACAAAATTAATTAACGCGATTTTGGAATCCGGACATTAAGTAACTGAAAATTATGCTGATTTGTGTTGGGCGAAATCATCATGTGCTGAGCTATGTTCCGTTATCATTGCGTTATTATCATAAGTATAATTGTATAATATAATGTGACCAAGTAATTAAATATAGTATAGTAGTCCTCTGGCTGAGGGGGTATTTGTGTACATGAAAGGTCCCCTAAATCACTCTTCAAAATTGAAAATTAAACCCATTGGGCGTTCAGAAACGTAAGGGTGATCGCGTGCTACCCCGACAATGAAGGAGAAAATTGGCATTATCACTAGCAATAAACTGGATAAAATCATCTCTGAGCTTATTAGGCTAATCAACAAGGGTCTGCATCAGTAGTAGACTAGATTCGAATCCCTGGTCTAAAACATCTTGCTTGGGATTTTTGACAATACTAAGCACTTCTTCGACCTGTAAAGAATTTATCCCATTGAATTCTACGGAGAGCCTCGCCAAGAATACATTGTAGGCATCCATTTCAAAGATCTAAAATAGTGCTTCCTGCTAATGACCAAGTGTACAACATTGACTCAAAATGTTCCACCCTCAAATACCACGTCCACGAATGTATTTTTCAAGAGAGCTGATCACCATTTTGATAATATGGAATGCACCCATACATAGAATTAAGTTTTTCAATCATCTTGATATCTCTGACTTTGCAACACACATCTTCATCACAGACTGCAGTCAGCTTTGGTTGTATTAGCTGATACAATGTGCTAGACTCCTCTGTGCTCTGTGATTTGTTTGGTTATTATTGGTAAAAATCCTCTGATCTTTGAGCTGTTGTTTTCTTCTGCCCAGAATGAATTTGCAGCACTCCACGATGTGGGTTGTGTCTCTCGCATTGAATTTATCTCACTAATGTCATCCAGATCTAAAACATGATAAGCCTATACCATATCCTTCGTTGCTTGTTAGGTGTATTCTGATTGTGGTATGCCCTGTAATCCACCGAGAACTGTATAGTCTTTAGAGAGGTGTAGCCTTTGAGCTGGTTTAATGTACTTCAGGATTCATTCATATGAAGGATCCTTCTTTGAACCTTTTTAATTCATGCACACGCCACAATATAAGTATCTGAGCGCTTGTGATTTCCTATCACTACACCTGTTCACCAATAGCATGTTGAAAGAGAACTGTAACCGAGTCATGACTTACACTGATATCAGAGAGTGTAGCTTCTTCGTGATCAAAATTGTCCATTTCACATGTTGTAAGAATTCGTTGGTCGAATTGACTTGCAAATGCGACAACATTATTGCTGCTAGCAACAGTATATTAAGCCATACCACTATGATATTTCATGAGCTCATGATAGCTTATGCTATGACCGAATCGATTGAAGCTAGTGATCAGCCTTGGGTACAAGTGCAAATGCATTTGCATTTGAATGCATTTGCACTTGCATTTGCATTTAAATACAATTATACAATTTCTGACGCATTTGCATTTGCATTTGCATTTGAATCTCATGTATTTGCATTTGCATTTTCATTTGCATAAAAAGGGTTGCATTTGCATTTAAGTTTTCAAATTCATTTGAATTTTTTTCAAATGCACTACTTTTTCATTTTGCATTTCTTTCAAAATAGGATGGAGCCTAGCTGCTGATGCTGTAAATAACAGTCACAGCACCCAGTCAAATTAATTTCAAAATATTCAACCAAATTATTTGTTAAATCATAAAAAATAGCATTTCTGTTGCTAGAAATTGAAATTTAATTCCCTGTGATTTATTAACACATTTTACTCTGAATTTCTTAACATGTAGCTCTCAGCTCTCAGCCATAAATATAATATATATATATGTGCAAAATCATGTATATTTTGAAATTAGTATAGCTTAAATCAGTTGAGATGTTAGCAAGCCAACACATTTTAGTTAATTTGTTTCTGAGAAAATCTACAGCAACATATCTCTAGAGTATTATAAATATGATTACCTTCTAAATAGTAAGGAATGGGTACCTCCATTCTCTTGTCCAGTGTGTTGACCCTTTAACCCGTACACACAAAACCACTGAAATCATTGGCTCAGTGATCCTCTTCTCTCGGTCTTTTGGGCATTTGTAAAGACCACGACAAAGGCTGGTCTTTCCGGTTTGGGCATAAAAGGGTTAATAAGACAATTGGACTAAATGTTGTTGCTGCGTTAATCAATATCTTGATTTTCAGAAAAATTTATAATATTCATACAATCATCTGTTTTAAAAAACCGCATTCTTGTGGCCCCAAAATACAGGTGGTCACTAGAGCACTTTTGACAGTACAATCTGTTTAACAAGTACTTGCTATATTTTTTGTCAAGATCCTTTCAAAGTCATTAGAGTGAGCTTAGTAATATATCTCTGGTTGCTCAATCTATGAATAGGGTATTGTGTTGTTAACTCCATTCATTCAGAAATCTCTCAATCCTTTATTTGTCAAGATTGGCCTTTTGAATGTCCATTTGCATTACAAGAGAAGACAATTTTCAAAAATGTATGACTGATATGACTGACTTGGTAATAGAGTCAGTCATTGCAGTGGTAACTCTTCAAAGATTATCTTCTTGGAATGCAAATAGACATTTATCAAGATAAAAAAATAATAGATGCTGATTACTCTGCATGTCATGGGTTAACTTACTGAAGCACTTGTCATTCAGTCTAACTATGCACACATACTCAGTCCTGTGTTATCTCAGCCATAGGAGTTAACATTTAAACATTTGAATCCTGAAATGTGAGAATCTTAATTCAGGTATTGAACAAGCTGATGAATATTTTGAAACAAATTTGACTGGAAACCTTTGCCTACAGCTGTATTTTGAATGTAATTTGACTGGAACCTCTTGCTGCCATAGGCACTGCAGCAGCTATCATCCAAATTACTTTCCAGATATTCAACATTATATTTGATAATTATTTTGAAAGTAATTTGACTGGCACATGATGTTTCTATGGACACAATGGCGATCAATAAATTACTTTCAAAATAGTCAACAGAAATCAGAAAATTAAATTCTCTAATGGGGAGAACTTTCCATTAAAGGCGAAATAAGTATTATTTCTTTTATAGAATAGTTCCATTTACAGACAAAGATACTACTTTTGAAAATTATACACTGCAATGACGATAGTTCGATAAGCGAGCCAGTCATTCCTGTGGTAAAATTTCAAAAATATTATTTTCCTGATCTCAAAATTGACATATTTTAAGATCAATATAGAAGCCGTGTTTGGTCAGGTTCGCCATTCCTGGGATAGTAATAATAATAATACGCTATTCTATTATTTATATTCTATAGTACATGTACTGTTGTTTATCATGCTTCAATAATAATTTGTAAATTTAAAGGAAATGGATTATTTTAATTTTCAACAGTGATTATTAAACGAAATACAGTCAAATCATTTCTCATACGTGATACGTTAGAACCCACTACACGATTATGTTACAAAACGTTTTCCCAAAGATACTCACTCCAAGCAGATGCATAGTTGACAGATGCATAATGTGGTGTTCCAGAATTTCAGTACCAGAGGTGTGTCCACATAGTCAAATGCATTTGTAAATGCATTTGCATTTGAATTTGCACTTGCATTTGAATAAGTTGCAAACATTTGCACTTGCATTTAAATGCAACCGAGCTAGGCTGCATTTGCACTTGCATTGCATTTGAATTATCTGCAAACATTTGCATAACATTTGCATTTGCATTTAGATGCAATACTCTGCACTTGTACCCAAGCCTGCTAGCAATCAATACTCTTACATGTGCCAGGAATTATTTCACTGTTCATTATGTGAAGTGGCATCCTTATTCCGCCATGGTATGTATCATAGTACATGATCTAAAATAAAACACACATCTGTTTGCACATGGCATTTAAAACTTTGCTTGTCATGCCATCGTCTGCTTCGATTCTAGCTCCTTCCATCATCTCCACTACAGTCATAAAACAACTGTTCATGTCAACATTAAACAGGTAATCAAAGCTTAGCTAGAGGCTACAGTGGAACCATTCTGTTTCATTCTGTATGTAATTCATTAGCATCGCAAAACACGTCATGTAGACTAAAGTCCACGTCTAGCAATTCAGTCCAAATCCTTTCTCCACATGTCTTCATCGGACCTGAATCATGAATAACTATCCCCATTTATTCAAAGGTGCACTGTCTGCCATATACCATATGTGATTCACTGAAGGCCCAGCCTTAAAGGGAAAATTGGCATGATCATGTTTCAGGAAACAAGAAAAACTGGCCAATATTATTATGAAATATTAGTCTGAAGCTGTTTGTAGCTGATGAAAATAGTTTGATAAATAGATAATATAATTTGGATCATGGTATAAGTCATTTTCACCATTTGCGATAATGTATATTTATTCCACCAAATATCATTAATTTTTGCGATTAACATATTTTAGGGGGTGGGGTCACCCAATATCCATTTTCATGCAGCTAAAGATAATATTTAGCTGCACAAGCATGTTACTACGAGGGGGATTGAATGGGGGCAATGTTTGGTGTATAATATGTATGGTTAAACCAGAGACCAGTTGAAAAAACACAAAAAGTTATGGCATGGAAAATTGAAATGAAAGTCATTTTCAGTCGATTTTTCACCAAAAATTAGCTAGAAATTGCTAATTCATGAAAGACGCATCTAAAATTGTAGTGACTCTGTTTATATGATGGAATTTGATGATACTTATCATTTTTAGTATATATAGATGTGATATTGACACGAACCTTGGCAATATCCTGATATTGCCAATTTTTGCCTATTCTCCCATTATAATGCCAATTTTCTCTGTTATTGCCGGGCTAGCACCCGATCACCCTCACTTTTCTGAACACCAAATGCGTCTAATTTCCAATTTTGAAGAGTGATTTATGGGACCTTTCATGTACACAAATACCCCCTCAGCCCATAAACTATAGTAACATGTATGCATTCATTCTTGTTACACCATGAGACATTTACTTTTTAATATGATTGTATGGGAGACGCGGTCATAAGACCTATCTTATCGCGCTCCCTCTAAGACAAAAAATAAATTCTGTTTAAACCAAAAGGTATTATATTACCATTTTATAGAATGCCATAGGCAGCACCAGCATCCAGTCAAATTAGTTACAAAATATTCAACAGTTTCCCTGTAAGGTTTTCAGGAAATTGATAGCTAGGGCATTCGGGGATCGATCAATCCCAACATGGCGAGATGTGGGTGGAGCTTAGCTAGTGATGGGCGGGACATAGCTAAAAATTGAATGGTCCATTGGGGAGGAACAGCCTGGTTTTCGTGCAGGGTACTCCACATTAGATCACATTGATTATACTTAAAGGCTTTAACTGACATTTATTTATGAAAGCGCAAGCGGTTGTACTGTGCCTTCATTGACTATAAGAAAGCATTCGATACAGTTAACAGAACCCATCTTTGGACTAAACTATTGCTCAATTACACAAATGATAAATTATTTTTATTAATTTTTAATCTTTATAATGATGCTAAATCGTGTATCAAAGATGCTGTGACACACTCACTTTCTGAGAACTCGCCCCCTTTGCTCTTTGTACTGTTCCTAAACGACTAAGAAGGCACGATGTCCACAACGGTTGTACTGTGCCTTCATTGACTATAAAAAAGCGTTCGATACAGTTAACAGAACCCATCTTTGGACTAAACTATTGCTCAATTACATAAATGATAAATTGTTTTTATTAATTTCTAATCTTTATAATGATGCAGAATCGTGTATCAAAGATGCTGTGACACACTCACTTTCTGAAAACTCGCCCCCCTTTACTCTTTGTACTGTTCCTAAACGACTAAGAAAGCACGATGTCCACAACGGTTGTACTGTGCCTTCATTGACTATAAAAAAGCGTTCGATACAGTTAACAGAACCCATCTTTGGACTAAACTATTGCTCAATTACATAAATGATAAATTGTTTTTATTAATTTCTAATCTTTATAATGATGCGGAATCGTATATCAAAGATGCTGTGACACACTCACTTTCTGAAAACTCGCCCCCTTTACTCTTTGTACTGTTCCTAAACGACTAAGAAAGCACGATGTCCACAATGGTTGTACTGTGCCTTCATTGACTATAAAAAAGCATTCGATACAGTTAACAGAACCCATCTTTGGACTAAACTATTGCTCAATTATATAAATGATAAATTGTTTTTATTAATTTCTAATCTTTATAATGATGCAGAATCGTGTATCAAAGATGCTGTGACACACTCACTTTCTGAAAACTCGCCCCCTTTACTCTTTGTACTGTTCCTAAACGACTAAGAAAGCACGATGTGCTTTCCAAAATTACACAAATGGCTACAGTAATGAACGAAAAGACAGATCATGTAATTTATTTAAAACTATTTATTCTATTGTATGCCGACGATACAATACTATTGGCAGAATCTCATAAAGAACTGCAAAATGCATGAGATACATTAAACGAGTATTGCCTAACCTGGAAACTTTACGTAAATGTATCAAAAACTAAAGTACTAATATTTTCGAGAAGTAAAATCAGAAAACTACCATAATTTAAACTGAGCACCCATGAGGTGGAGATCGTCCATGACTATGTATATTGGGGCGTTAAATTTATATATAATGGCACGTTCACCAGAGCCATCAAACATAACTATGATAAAGCTGGTAGGGCCATGTTTTCACTACTCACAAGGGCTAAAAGCATTCATCTGCCTATTGATATACAGCTAGAGCTCCTTCACACCAGGATCGTTCATATTCTTCTCTATGGGTGTGAAATTTGGGGTTTTGAAAATATTAATCTTGTCGAAAAACTTCATAAGCGCTTTTGTAAAATTCTCTTGAGGGTAATAAAATACTACCCGTACAGCGATGGTCTGTGGTGAACTCGGTCAGTATCCTCTCCATATAGCGATAAACAAAAGAATGGTACTATTTTGGGCAAAATTAATAACAGGCAGGGAATCCAAAATTTCATATAATCTGTATAGATTACTACATAGTCTTTTATCAAATAACACATATCAGTGGCCATGGATGCTGCATATTAAAAAAGTGTTAGCTAATACCGGCCTGTCACCATGGCCAAATCAAGACCCGTGCCATACGCACTGGCTAAAATAAGTTTTAAATCAACACCTCTCTGATAAGTATATTCAAGAGTGGCGTGAAAATCTTCAATAGCAGATTATGCATCACATATAGGGTTTTCTAAGAAGATTTAAAATCTGACAAATATCTAATCTCTCTCCCAGAAAAACTATCAAAAATAATCTGTAACCACCGATTACTGATGGAAGAGGGGAGATATGCAGGTATCGTTCCCAGACATGCACGTTTAAGCAATCCATATGACCTAAATGTACTGGGCGACGAATTCCACTATATATTTGAATGTCCTGAAATAAATGCAGAGAGAAGAACGTATCTTCCTACATATTATACAGTTCGCCCAAATACACATAAAATGTATCAACTCTTCAATACAAAGAAACGCAAAACATTATTAGCCCTCTGTAAATATATTGACATCTTAATGAATAAGTTTTAAAAACGAAATGAAAGCCTTGTCCCGGGGCGTAAAGCCTGCAGATTTAGCCATACCGTTTGTTCCCACAAATGTATGCACGTCTCAGGGAGTGGCCGCGGCACTCGTAGTAATAATAACTATACACTGCAGCATACTACTCACTGTCATCATCATCTCCATCATCAGTTTACGACCACTACTATCATCACTTTTATTTATATAAGCTTTATATGTATAGACACCTTTCAAAGAGACGGATCATTGAAACACATAAACCCCTATAAGATTTAATTATACATATAACATATGTAACCGCCATTATATGTATATTTCATACATATAATGGCGGTTACATATGTTATATGTATAATTAAATCTTATGGTATGGCTAAATCTGCAGGCTTTACGCCCCGGGATAAGGCTTTCATTTCGTTCTTAAAACTTATTCATTAAGATGTCAATATATTTACAGAGGGCTAATAATGTTTCGTACACGTTTGAAGAAGTTACCGAATAAACTTGAAAAATTGCTAACGGCAGTTCGGTGCTACCAACCCCCCCCCCCCCACCTACCAACCCCACCCCCCACCCTACCCCCCCCCCACCCACCCCCCCAACACACACACACGCACGCACGCACGCACGCACGCACGCACGCACGCACGCACGCACGCACGCACGCACGCACGCACGCACGCACGCACGCACGCACACCCACCACCCCACCCCTGAAATAATTTCAGAATCTTTGCATGGCAACCCCTAACCTCCTTGAGACTAAAGTTCGGCCATGGTAGGTAAGGCTTGGTGGTCATCATAAAATACACATAGGACATATGTTAGGACGGAAACGAGCTAATCTCTATGTAGTTGTACTATATACAATGTAGTTGGACTTGTTCTTTTTTCTGTATCCGCCGCATCTTGACTGCCGGCCTATTAAGAATGGCATCTATATATATATTGATATTGAGTTGATTTGCAGTTTTATTTTGTCACTGAAACCTGGGAAACCATTGAACAAATAATATGTATTTTATATGGATACATATGAAATGATTAATTCAGTGTATTTGTAATACATGGCTGTTATACAAATTAGGTGGACATTGGCAACTTTGATATCATAATTATGTCAAGATTGATAGGTATGAATCGAGCCTGTCGGTGACAGATGAGACAGATCATGGTTGATTTTTTATCAACAGATGTATCAAGCTAGGCGCTACCAATTTCTCACTAAGCTCATTCAATGTTTCGCGCATGTTGGGATCAATTTATATATTCTGACCCGCAGTTAAAGGCACAGGTAAGCCGTTGAATATCTTGAAACTAATTTGACTGGGCAGCAACATATTCCAATCAAATTGGTTTCAAAACATTCCGCAGACTGTTTATTAAGTTATAAATTCTTCAAATACATACAATTCGTACACTTGGCGGACTGTTCGAGCTTCATGGCGGAGCCATAATACCTCATCGTGATTTTATCATCAGCTCTTTAGTGAAGTTATTGATTTTGACATCAGCTACTTGAGTGACGGATCGGTCCCTCCACTCGGAAACGTGCTGTTGATGTGGTCCATTAATACATATATTTAATCACCTAATTTGCATAACAATAGCACATGTTCACCGTAGTCTTATATTGCTATTTTCATGGTAATTGTTACTATATTGAAACAGGGATGTTCGAAGGTGACATTGATGAGCCGGGCTATGACCCCAGGGTAAGTTGTCATACAACTCAGAATTACAAATGAACTGAAATGGATGGATGATTCCATTTTCTCAGTCAATCATATGACGCCATAATCAACTACGTGACGTGTAGGCTGACGTCATAATTGATTACATCATGAATAATGTAGCTAAGTTCGCTACGAACGCATAATTGATGACGACTAAGCGTTGTTGTCTTTACTATTTAAAGAAAAGGACCAGGGAACTAACATTTGCTCTTGAATGAAAGATTTTTATAATAATCAGCCTATAGCTACCAGTAAAAACAGAAATAAATCAGAATAATTCGAAAAAGCCGCTAAATAACATTTATGCCACTCTGGCGGCAACCTATTAGTGATGCTGCTGGTCTCATGTGTAAAAGGATTTTGTAAAATTTTATTTGGCAAGTCTCAAGCAGATCAATATTCTCAAACCCCCAAATTTCAGATGCATACAACATTAATGGTGAGACCATACAATCAAAAAGTGAACATTGTAAGTCAATTGGTACATTATTTTCTTTAATCTTTTGTATAAGGCCCTACATTGCCTTTATCCCTTGCTTTAAGTTACGTTTTCTACATTAGAAAAAATTACCATTATATTTGAAAAGAACTCCTAGGAATAGATATTCATCGACTATTTCAATGTCATGACCTCCAATTTGGAATTGTGGCTGACTGGTTTTTCTTGCGTTTTTGAAATATTTTTATATTTGTTTTAGATTCATTAATTTTCAACTTCCATTTATTACAGTCCTCTTGGAATGTATCTAAAGCATTTTGGAGAGCTCTTGTTGATTCCGCCATTATTATAGTGTCATCCGCATACAAGAGCGCAATTAAATATAAATATAGGTGTAAATCATCAGCCATTTCACTGATTGATGGCTATCCTAGAATATGGCGTTCTTCTAAATAGTCTTCCAGGTCATTTAAGAATATTGAAAAAAGAAACGGTGACAAATATTCTCCTTGTCTTACACCAACCTTACAAGGGAATATTTCTGATTCAGCTGAATTATGAAAGACGAACGATGGATGACGTTAAACACTTCCTTGAGAGTCCGCTTTTTATCAATTTTCTCCAAAGTCCATTTCTCCAGACCATATCGAAAGCCTGTTTAATGTCAATAAAGCAGCAGTATAACTTTTTATTTTCAGAGAATATAAGCTGTTGTATTAAATATAATGGAAATATATTATCCAGGGTTGATCTGCTTTTTCTAAATCCATTTTGGCCATCCGAGATAGTTTCGTGTTTTTCCGCGTATGCATTTAATCTGGTGTTCAATATTGTAATGAATAGGTTTCCCATGCAGCTTAATAAGGTTATTGGACGATAGTTTGACGCATCTGACTCATCTCCCTTTTTCTCGTATATGGGTATTATTTTTCCTATGAGCCAAGTTTCAGCTATCCAGCCGTTGTAAAATATAAGGTTTTATAACTGTTCATAGATAGGGAGCATTATACGACTTGTAGATTTAATATATTCATTCACAATTTGATCTGTTCCACTTGCTTTGTTGTTTGCAAGCTTATTAATTACTGTTTGTATTTCTTCTATAGAGATTAGTTTATCTAGTTCAGGGTTATCGGCTATATTATCTTGTAGATCATTATCTATGTCATTGTCATCTCCTGTATCGTGTACACCTTTAAAGTGTTCATAAAGAGAGTTTATATCAATATTACCATTATTGTCTTTAGCTTTACTTTTGCTGTTAATAATCTTCCAATATGCTTTGCTATCGGTCCTTTTAAGTGTACGAAGTTTGACGTGAATTTTGGTGCACATATTTTCCGCGTGAATCTTTATCGTTTTTTATATGTTTTGCTAACATCTTTAAATAGGTGTTTATTTAGCTCTGTCTTATTAGTGTTGTAATCTTTCTTTATCTTATGATATGCTTTTCGCTTTGCTGCCGACTCCTTCCCGACCACGGCTTGTTATTCGCACGTACCTTCCCCTTATACACCCTCTTATACCCAAAGGTTTTTGTGGCACTATTTGCAAACAAATTGCCTATCATATTGGCAACTATGTTCAGGTTTTCTGGAGTTTCTGTGTTTTGAGATTCGTCTTTTTTGCTTGGTATACAGAGTTGGCACACCGCGGAGTGTGAAGCACCAGCGACATCATTAACTGGTTCCAAGTTAAGCAATCCTAGATTTAGTAAACGCTTCTTCTCAAATAATCTCGATTCATTTCCATTTTTAATTACCAATAAACATCATTTGTTATTTCCCTTTTCCCTTCCTTTAATAAACATGATGTTTAATATTTTGAAACGAATTTGACTGGATGCTGATACTGCTATATAGCAGACGGTCAAATTAGTGTCACAATTTTCAACAGCTTACTTGTATAGTTTTCTGGAAATCGATAGTCAGGGAGTTCAGGGATCAATCGATCCCAACACGGGCGAAGTGTGGGTGGAGCTTAGCTAGAGATGGGCGTGCATAGCTAAAACTGAATTCCTCTATTCCAAATGAACTGAAAAGACACTTTAATAGAATAATGCAGTGACTTGTCATTTTCGCTGCTTCTAAGTTGAATAGAGTGGATGGATAATGCATATATATATTTAACCCTTTAACACTCATATCAGCCAAAAACTGCTTCTGCAGTGGTCTTGAGAAATGTCCATTTGCAGACCAAGAGAAGACTATTTTTCGAATATTTACTACTGGAATGACTGGCTTGGTTATAGAGCTAGTCATTCCAGTAGTAAACTTTCTGCAAATGGACACTTTCTATGAAAAAATTGAAATTTTCTTGGACAAATTCAAGGGTTGAAGTTAATAAAATGTTATCTATGCATATGGCCATGAGTGGTTGTTTTCTGCGGCTGAATGCAGTGGGAAATTCTTTTAGGCACACTCAGTTTTCGGTACAACGTTCTCCACTGTGTCGTGTCCACTGTGAGTATCATATGTTTCTTTAGGGGGTGTATCATCTTTCGTGGTCATAGATTACGTTCCTTGATCACAAAGAACCTAGCATGTTGGCGTCATGGCGTCCGCTACTTGCCTATTAAGTTGTTAGCGCGTAGTGGTGAAAATTCCAATACTTTCGGGGCTGCTATATTCTCTGGCATTCGAACAACTAGTCCAAATGTTGGCTATCAATTTTGTGCTAGCTACCCTCATAGAGCGGAACTGCGTTGTGCAATTTATGAACTGCGGAGTTTGCCATTAAGCTGCGTGACTATCGGTGATTCGTGATGGGTCGCAAGGGTTTGCGATAACAATGGACCTTTCCAGTTATACATCCATCCATCATATGACGTCATAATCAACTACGTGAATGACGTAGATAAGTACGTTGCGAACGCTTAATTGAAGAGGGAGTACGCGTTGTTGTACGAATTGCATATGTCCTTACTATTTAATAAACATTCTGTTGAATATTTTGAAACTAATTTGACTGGTCGCTGTTGCTGTCATATGCATTAGTTTAAAAAAATTCAACAGCTTACCTGTATAGTTTTCTGAAAATTCATAGTCATGGAGTTTAAGAATCGATCTGTCCCAACACTGGCGAAGCGTGAATGGAGCTTAGCTAGAGATTGGCGAAGTATAGCTAAAGCGATCCATTATCCAGTTTCTTCAGGAGGGCCTCTGGAGCTCCCCAGCTGTAATTGTTGCATGGTAATATTGAGTCACGTGCAGCACAGCATCCTATAGGTGCTTTTTACCTTTCATGGACATTTTAGAGCTAAGAATCTACAGCTTCCAGAAGGACTGGAAAACAATGTTACCTGGTACACAACGATTTGTAGTGCTGATTGAACTGCAGAGATGTGAGCCCAAGTTTCTTCTCTACTTTCACTCTCCTTTCCCTGAGTTAATGTGCATTCATCATTTGTCTCATTTGTGTCCGGCAAGTATACATGTGCAAACTCAATCCTTTTTCTCTATGCATGAAGATGTTTATGACGTTCAGTTGGTTTGCAGTTTTGGATGAATCCAGTTTTCGCTATGCCCCTCCCTTCCCTAGTTAAGGTCCACCAACACGTGTTGGGATCGATCGATGCCTGTACTCACTGACCATCAATTTCCAGAAAACTCTACAGGTAAGCTGTTTATTATTTTGAAACTAATTTGACTGTGTGCTGTTGCTTGCCTATGGCCTACGTGACGTGTATGGTGGCGTCATAATCTATTACGTCATGAATGGCCTATCTAAATTCGTCACGAGTGCTTACCTGATGACGGACTAAGCGTTGTTGTGCGAATTGTAGGCTATGTCTTGACTATTTAATAAACATTATGTTGAACAAATTAGTTCCAAAACATTCAACAGCTTACCTGTATAGTTTTCTGGGAATTGATAGTCAGGCAGTTCAGGGATCGATCACAACACGGGTGAAGTGTGGCTGGAGCTATAGGCAGCAACAGCACCCGGTCAAATTAGTGTCAAAATATTCAACAGCTTACCTGTATGCTTTTCTGGAAATTGATAGTCAGGAACTCAGAGATCGATCAATCCCAAATACGGACGAAGTGTCGATGGAGCGTAGATATGAGCGGGACATGGCTAAAACTGGATTCCCCCATTTTGTGTATGCCAGCCATAGACGTAGTATATATTGGCTAACTAACTATACTGACCACACTCTAGCAGTAAAACCGTCAGCAGAGCAGAAAGTGGTACGGCTGCGCATCTATCAAATGGGCCAAAGTGAAGACTGCACCAAACCACGCCGGGAGTGCAATATTATTCTGCGCCACATTAGCGAATGCTTAAAAGATCTTGCTATTCAACAGGCAGACCCAATAGCAGATGAAATCACTGCCACGGATGACTGTCACAAAATGTTTGGGGCAGCCCGAGCCCTGAGAGTTAGTGACAACACACCACCACTCACTGTACACAACTCTGAAGGACACTTTATCGGGACTGACCAGGGAAAAGCCGAGGCGATCCGAGAATGGTTCAAGGAACAGTTCACTGACAACGATGATGAGCCCTTGCGCCCGTTCTCATGAGACCCCAGACCATTACTAACACCAACTAAAAGAGCAGAAGTTGAAAAGGAACGTAAAGCCCTAAAAATGGGCGTGCATCTGGACCTGTTGGCATGAGCAATGAACTATTCAAATATGCAAGTGACATTATCTCAAAGCCGACCACGCGCCTAATTAATTCAGCTTTTATGCACCACCTTTCCATCGACGCTGTAGGCCAAGGCACCCTTATCGCACTACCCAAGCCCAAGAAGCCACCTGGGCCCCCAGCCAATCTGCGGCCCATTGTGCTCCTCAACAGCATACGGAGAATCCTATCCAATGTTACTTTATGGCGCATCCGCAACAAGATCGATTACTTCACTGGATCATGTCAAAGTGGCTTCAAACGTGGACGCAGCTGCACAGACATTGTATGGGCTCAACGCATGCTTGTGTCGGTAGTCATGTCCAAACACTGGGACATTGACATGTCACGAGCCTTCGACACAATTAAACGCACAAAGATCATAGATGTACTCGCCAGGCCAGTTGCAATGAAGATGAGCTACGACCAGTGAGACTACTGCTTGCAGACACCAGGCTGAGAGTACGAGTCAAGTCAGTGAAGTCTGTAGAGTTTGAAACATCAATCGGCTCCGCACAGGGAGATGGTCTATCTCCGGTGCTTTTCACCTGCTACCTTGATGCCGCATTGAAATCTGTGCGGGAAAGTTCCACGAGACCAAACCCCCCCCCCCCACCCCAGTGTCAATACTGGGAATGCCGCTAGAGATGGAATATGCCGACGATGTGGACTTCATAGACAAGGAAAAGAAGCCCCTTGACGAACTTCTCCCAATAGCTGCATGCAAACTAAAAATTGAGAATCTCTTTATGAATGAATCCAAAACAGAGTTCACATACATATACCTATTGACAAAGCATGAAACTATAGAAAATGATGATCCGCTTCGTGGCGGCGACCCATGGAGGAAAAGTAAATTCCTGGGCTCACTGCTTGGCAGTACTGCTGACATTTTTGCATGCTGCATCATGGTGAACATAGATTTCCAGTCCTTCTGGAAGCTATGGATTCGTAGATCAAAGATGCCCTTGATAAAGAGGCTACGTTTATACAATGCAACCTGCGTATCGTTGATGCTGTATAACTGTTGCAGCTGGGCAGCTCCAAAGGCAGCTCTAGACAAACTCGATGCCTGCCACCGCAAACACCTACGCACCATCACTGGGCACATATGGCCAGACGGCAACATTTCCAACGATGCACTATACAAGATGTGTAATACGTCGCTACTGTCTGTAAAAGTCGCCCAGCAAAGATGGTCCATGTTTGGCCATGTGCTAAGAATGCCAGAAGAGACACCAGCACAGAGAGCCTTGAAATTCTCCCTAATCAAAGCCAGCAAATACAAAGCCAGGAGAGGACGTCATTGCATAAATCTGCTAAGCGTGCTACGAGGTGATCTCAAGAAAGCAGGAATCGGTACGCTCAAGTCAAGAATGGACCTGAGGAAACTAAGGATTTCCGCTGAGGAAAAGACACAATGGGGAAAAGCGAAGAAGGACTGATTAGAGCTGTATGATGTTTCTACTACTACAGCCGCAGAATACAGTAATCATACACACATATACAATTCGTACAACAACGCTTACTCCCTCTTCAATTAAGCCTTCGCGACGCACTTATCTACGTCATTTACATAGTTGATTATGACGGCATATGATGGATGAATGTATAAACTGGAAAGGTCCATTGTTATCGCAAACACTTGCGACCCATCACGAATCACCGCTACCCACGCAGCTTAATGGCAAATTTCCCAGTTCATAAATTGCACAACGCAGTTCCGCTCTATGAGGGTAGCACAAAAGTGATAGCCAACGTTTGGACGAGTTGTTAGAATGCCAGAGAATATGGCAGCCCCGAAAGTATTGGAATTTTCATCACAACTTAATAGGCAAGTAGCGGACGCCATGACGCCAACATGCTAGGTGCTTTGTGATCAAGGAACGTAATCTATGACCACGAAAGATGATACACCCCATGCAGAAACCTATGATACTCACAGTGGACACGACACAATGGAGAACGTTGTGCCGAAAACTGAGTGCACCTAAAAGAATTTCCCACTGCATTCAGCCGCAGAAAACAACCACTCATGGCCATATGCATAGATAACATTTTATTAACTTTAACCCTTGAATTTGTCCAAGAAAATTTCAATTTTTTCATAGAAAGTGTCCATTTGCAGACCAAGAGAAGACTATTTTTTCTAATAAGACAGAGCTAAATAAACACCTGTTTAAAGATGTTAGCAAAACATATAAAAAACGATAAAAATACACGCGGAAAATATGTGCACCAAAATTCACGTCAAACTTCGTACACTTAAAAGGACCGATAGCAAAGCATATTGGAAGATTATTAACAGCAAAAGTAATGCTAAAGACAATACTGGTAATATTGATATAAACCCTTTTTATGAACACTTTAAAGGTGTACACGATACAGGAGATGACAATGACATAGATAATGATCTACAAGAAAATATAGCCGATAACCCTGAACTAGATAAACTAATCTCTATAGAAGAAATGGACGGATGCAATTGCAATATCCCTTCTACTTTTTTCCGAGACGATATTAAAGTTAGCTTAATAAACGATCTTTAAATAGGCCTACTCTAATCATTATTACCAGACTATGGCTGGCACAACATTCAGCCGTTAAATGAGGATAGCTCTAAAACATTTAGCTTACCTATGCAAATTATGAGGAGTGATTTATATACCGTTTGAAGACAAAACACGACCCAATCCATCCATCCATCATAAGCAGAGAATTTGCGTCAAAATGCATGTCACATTCTACCATGTACTATTGGCTGTATTCACCTGGGCGAAAGGTTAGAGTATATTGGCTCCGTAGAGTATATTTTTATTCTACTGGTATTTCACGGAAAAAAGAGAGCACCAAACAAGCCGGGTCCAAAACGTGTGTCATGTTTCGTGAAGTATGTCACGTGATGCGAATTTCGAAAATGCGGGACTTAGGAGCTGAATTCCACTGTTATTCAGCATTCGCTATGTCTGAAAACAGCGCTGAAAGGTGGATTTTATATGCAACATAGTACAATTTAGGCAATTTACTCGGTATCTGAACCTTCTATACTGCTGGGGGTTTTGTGTTCCACTGGTACGTTTGCGTAGAGCACATTTTGGCAACTTCCCAAGTAAATTTACTCTGCAGAAAAGTCCCCGTCGAATACAGCCATTATCAGAATTTCTGTTTTTGTTATACGTTGTAGTATCGTATATCTATGGCGTCCAGATCACGCATGTGGCCGAATGGAATCATACCATATAGAATCAATACAACTTACAGTAAGTATGATCCCAATTGTTCATAGATAATAAATTAAATCTACTTATTCGTCTCTCATTCCGTTTATATAGAGCATACATACACTCCATTGATGACCCAAGTCACCCAATAATGACCCACTACTGATGCTGCTGCTGCTGCTGCTGCTGCTGCTGCTGCTACTACTACTACTACTACTACTACTACTACTACAGAAGACCACGCTACATCATCATCACATAACTTGGCGACATAACCATCTATTTGACAATAATAGCTAGCTATACCAAATGATGACATCTACTTTGCTATCTGGAATGTGAATTTTGAGTGGGCAAAATCTACCATTAAGGCCATGTTAAATCACTATAATGAACAACTTGGTAGTATTAGAACTGAAGTAGTCCTCACACAGGCAATACCACATTTAGACCTAGGTCGTGCTAAATCCAATGCTATACGCTGGGCAAAAAACAATTATAATAGAAAGCTCGACATTAATGCGATTAGTTCTTTTTACGATTTTGTGCGACCGATAGATCCATCTCAGCAACCAATTCAAAATCTCGCACAAGCCACGCCTCTGGTCATGATACCAACTGTGGCCCCACAATCACAAATGAAAAAACGCCTCAGATCACCTGAAACTTCGCCGCCAGTCACAAAACGAGTAGACAATAAAATCTCTCCATTGCTACCATTAGATTCTGACCCTAGAGATATGCTATTTGAAGCATCATTAATCCCATTACCTGACTCTCCACTAGGCAATCTAAATGACCCAAACGAATATCCGCCCTTGCCACAGAGGGAAAGGTTAATGGTAGCAAATCTGGTCCACGGACTGGCGCTTCTCAGAAACCCCCACAGAGCAGTCAACCATCGGGTCTCAAGACCCCATCCCCAACAGGGAAACTGCCACAGCCCAGCTTATCTCCAACTCCAGGTCCAAGTAATGCACCGGAGGTGCGTCCTATTAAATTTGCAAATAGACCCCAACAACCCACCATGTTGGAGAGAAACATTTTTTGGAAATTTCGTCATGAAATCGAAAACAAAATTGACTGGCGACTACCTGTTCTCACGAACAAAGTACTCATCTTTGGAGCTTCGAACCTGAGTCGCATTAATGTTGAGCCCCACCCTGAAACGCAAGTTGCCTGCTACCCAGGAGCTAAATTGTGTCATGCTAGAGGACTAATTCAAAAGTCCACTGGATCATTTAAACCAGAGAAAATAGTGATTAACATTGGCATTAATGATATGAATGAACCCATCTCTAGTTCAAAACATAGATTAATGCTGCTTCTCAGTGCGATTAAGTCCAAATTCCCAAAGACTGGGATTTACTTCGCAAAACTTAACTATTCAAGTCGGTTGACAGCTCAGCAGAAGTTGGCGATTCAGTCCATCAATTCGACGGCTGAATCATCAAAATCTGTGACTGTCATTCCTGCACTTAGACTCTCCGAATTTAATGTTGTTAAGGTTAACATTCATTGGACTGAGAAGACAGCTAACTCGATGTATTCTGCCTGGCTTAAATCCCTAAATTTAAACTAGACAAGGGCCAGGGTAACATCCGCCCGGAAACAGGACTGGGCAGTGATATTGTCAATCTAACTGGCTCCCCATTAGGTGAAGCAGAGCAGTCACTGCTAAATTTTTGTCTTACATTTGTCCCAACACCAAAACCTAAAACAGGTTTGGATGCTCTTTTAGATAATGGCTGTATGGAAACATCTGAATTTAGTCACCGTATTAAGTTAGCAGACTTCTTTCGTAACTCTAATAGTAACATTCCACCATTCATTGAAAAAACTGGCTGGGCACCAAACGTAAAAATCCTGGACCCAGCGATCGGTGAAAGCATAGAACTCTTTTCAGAACGTGTTAAAAATTCTACATTCCCTAATGATCAACCAAATTTACCCTATGAGGAACGCCAGGCCTTAATTGAATTGTCTAAAAACAGCGAAATTGTCATCAAGCCTGCAGATAAAGGGTCGGCGACTGTAATAATGCTTAAAGATAACTATAAACGTGAAGCACAACGACAACTTAGTAACCCAAAGCATTACCAGAAACTAAGCAAACCACTTTGGCAAAATAATTGCAGCAAATTTAATGAGATTCTTAAAAAACTGCTCGATAGTAAGAAGATCACCGAAAAGCAACATAAGTATCTCTTTGCTAAACTTGAGTCAAAACCACGGACTTTCTATCTTTTGCCAAAAATTCATAAACCCATAGATTCGTGGTTGGACCCAATGTCACCGCCCGGGCGACCTATAATCTCTGATTGTGGCTCAGAATCCTACAGAATCAGTGAATACATCGATTACCATCTACAGCCAATAGCAAATAGACACCCCAGCTTCTTGAAAAACACAGAAGACTTCTTATCACAGGTCTCTGAGACCTGGATACCTCCAAATTCATTCTTGGTCACGCTTGACATCGATGCTATGTATACAAACATTGACACCGAGAAGGGTATAAATTCTATCCGTAGAGCATTCGTGAACTACCCAGACACCAACAGGCCAGACAGAGAAGTAATAGCGCTATTAGAGCTGAGTCTGAAAGGCAATGATTTTGAATTCGATGGCGAAATTTACCAACAAATTTGCGGCTGCGCGATGGGCAAGCGCTTTAGCCCATGTTTTGCCAATATTTACGTAGCAGAGTGGGAGGAGGAAGCATTAGAAAAGTGTCCAAAACATCCCCTCATTTATCGCAGGTACCTTGATGACATTTTCATGATTTGGCAACACACAAAGGCAGAGTTTGATGAATTTTTCGAAATTCTGAACAATCACGATCCGAATATCAAATTAAAAGCAACCATTGACGAGATGTCCGTAGATTTCCTGGATGTAACTGTATATAAAGGTCTAAAGTATGAAACAACTGGCTACTTAGACTACAAAGTGTATTTCAAACCAACCGATTCGCATCAGCTATTGCACAAAAAATCTTTCCATCCACCACATACTTTTAAAGGAATAGTTAAATCACAAATAATCCGTTTTCACAGGAATTCGAGTGATAGGAAAAACTTTGAAGAAGCGTGCTCTACCCTATTCAAAGCCCTCAAACCACGAGGTTACTCCTCACGATTCTTGCCTAAAATCAAATCTGAAACATTAGACGGCTTGGAAACCATTCCAGATAATGCCTCAAATCGTCGGCCTACCAAAATTTCTCACAATCGTCCTATTATAGGTGTAGGCGAATCTCGCAAATGCGGAAACAAAAGGTGCAAGTTAGATGAATTTCTCCCAAACCAGAATACTTTCACGAGCTTTCAGAACAAAAGCAAGTTCCAACTTCAGTCTAATCTAGATTGTGACTCTGAAAATGTTATTTATCTAATTTCATGCAAATTGTGCCAAAAACAGTATGTCGGCGAAACCAAATGTCCATTAAGATGGCGGGCAACTCGACACCTCTCAGATATTAGGCTAGAGGAAGACACACATGTTTCCGAACATTTTAATCTTCCTGACCATCTAGTCCTTCGTGACTTTGAAATTATGCCGATTGAACAGCCACCCCTTTCAGATACGGCAGAAGAAACTGATAAACAAAGAAAACTTCGAGAATCGTTTTGGATTAAAGAACTCAGTGGCCAAGGGGAATTAACTCGGACCCAGGCTTATCTGATCAACGTGACAAAATTCCATTCATTCTGACCTATAATCGGAAAAACGTTGAAATTTCCAAAATTTTGAAAGATGAGTATCAAAATCTACAGGAGAAACTGAAACAACCCTTTAACAAGCGTCCAGTAATTGCGTTCAAGAAAAATCCGAATCTACGTGACATCTTGGTAAAAGCAAAACTCAAATAGCTATCCATAATATCCATCTCAATCATTCAACATTAACCCTTGCATGATGGTCAGCCAAAAACGGTCAATTTAGTGATCTTGGGCAATGTCCATCTGCCGGCGGGGATTGGAGTATTTTTTTAAATTTACCACTGTAATGACTGGCTCGGGAACCGAGACAGTCTTTTCCAGTGGTATATTCTCGGGAATAACCTTGTCTGTGCCTGCAAATGTACATTAAATAAGTAAGCGCATATTTGGATTTTACTGAACAAATTTAACTAGTAAAGAGTTAACATTAATGCCATATGGCTTTCCTCAAACAAAATGACAAATCTCAGGCAGTAAGATAAACCAAAATATCTTAAATTTTTGAATTTTTTCAATTATTGAAGATTCTGAGCCAGTGCGTTGACAATATTGACTACTACGACTACTACGACTACTACGACTACTACGACTACTACTACGACTACTACTACTACTACTACTACTACTACTACTACTACTACTACTACTACTACTACTACTACTACTACTACTACTACTACTGCTGCTGCTGCTACTAATACTACTACTACTACTACTACTACTACTACTACTACTACTACTACTACTACTACTACTACTACTACTGCTGCTGCTGCTGCTGCTGCTGCTGCTGATGCTGCTGATGTTGCTACTACTACTACTACTACTACTGCTGCTGCTGCTGCTGCTGCTGCTGCTGCTGCTGCTACTGCTGCTGCTGCTGCTGCTACTACTACCACCACTACTGATACTACTACTACTACTACTACTACTACTACTACTACTACTACTACTACCACTACTACTACTACTACTACTACTACTACTACTACTACTACTACTACTACTTGTCACTTGGTGCTGCTTCCGCTGCTAGCAGATCATGCAGGTGACCATTGTGATGATATTAATGGCTGATATAATCTAGTTGTCTATACAGCTTCTGTTGTAGCGCAGATGATAAGAGATTCCTTGACGCAGATGCAAAATGATCTTCGATCCGGCAATAGATATTGCATACGATTTGTTGAAAGGAGTACGGAAAGAGATTATGTCTACATCCATCCCAAAACCGGGTTAGTAAGATTCACGTATTCGTCGTGTCAATATACAATATGCCCCAAACAAAGTTGCAACATAATTAATGGAGGGATCTAGTTTTAGCTATACCCCGCCCATCTCCAGCTAAGCTACAACCACACTTCGGCGCGTTGGGATAGCACCCAGTCAAATTAGTTTCAAAATATTTAGAAGCTTATCTGTATAGTTTTCTGGAAATTGATAGTCAGGGAGTTCAGGGATCGATCGATTCCAACACCCGGCGAAGCATGGGGTAGCTTAGTTAGAGATGGGCGGGTCATAGCTAAAACTGGAAAGGTCCATTCGGCCATATGGACAATTCTACCAAGATTATATGGACATGTGGGTTAAGAGGGTTACCTCGGCAACATATCTGAACGAACGAGAGAATAATCGGACAACGGTATCAACTACAGGGACAGAGCTTGGCTTCACCATCGGCTATCATTTGACATTTCCGACACCGCTGACCACATAAACCCTCTATGGTATCCGACACACCGTAACCCTGCACAATACACCAAATACCATTAATGAACAATACACTAATCACCATTAATGCACAATACACTAATCAACCCTGCAAAGCCAAATAAGCCTCAATACCTAATAAAATAATATGTGTCTGCCAATGCTAGGGCTGCTTTGACAAGGAAGTGTTTCTGCCCCTGGAACAGACATGGGTTTTTAAATCAGGATAGCCCCAGCATACCAAACAGATTACTAATATTTGTATAGTAGCTGATAGTCATGGAATGCAGCGTGAAAGGATTAATGGGTTGAATGTGTGTTAACCTAACCAAACAGGTTGAGGGTATTAGTCCCATATCTAATAGGTAAAACCGGTGTGGCCGGGTAGCGGAGAGGCTCCACATAGCGCTAGCAATAATTTTAATCCCAGATATGTGAGCTCGCCAATGCTGAATCTTTTCGGACTGGGTAGACTGGGGGCACCTGCTTTAAGTGATGCCGCAGCAGCTTTCAGGCTGGCTAGTCCTAACATATCCAGCCATTGCATAAATCAGGGGAAATAAGTGAACGGGGCAGAGGCGTCGGAAATGTCAAATCTAAACCTTTTTCTCACCTATCAGCCAGATCTCATAATTACTCTATATATGTAGTGAGCGATTACTGCCAGTATGAGTCAATCCCAATTCTGCGTCAATGCTTTTTATTTATTGCAAATTCTTGTCTAATACTCCACATTTTATCAATGTACAACTACAATAAGAAACACAGCTCAATACTAGCTGATTAACTACTGTTGTTATTAATACTATTACTGTTATCAAGTTATTATGTGATGCGTCTCTTTCGGTATGTTGTCTTGCCTACATGTATCTGTACGTCTGTCATAAAATCTTTGTCCGGGCCAGATGGCATCCCCCAGATGGACAGACTCTGTATAGAAAGTTTCATGATTTCGCCTGTTCCCTAACCCTTTGTACTCGGATGGAAAAATTTTTCAAAATAAAACAAATCACCAAAGATAATAAATGTTACATTTTCTAGACAGGTTTGAGGGAAGATGCTGCAGTCGTAGACAGCAACGTCGTCCACCAAAATTGCTGAATATTAGACGCCAATTTCTCTGCTATAGAGATAATAAAAGCAGGAAAATTGTTATTATAGTGGAAGAAGTCATCAGACTTAGGATAGATTTACCATGGTGAAAAGCATGAGATGCGCCAAAACAGATAGACCCAATCAGATCTCAACCATCTTGAATCTTCATCTGATATCCGCTTTCTCAATGGATATATCAGATGCCGAGACTCTACTATAAAATATCTAAGGCACACCTACCAACAACTTCTCACCACAACACTACTGTGACTTTGTTGAGCAACATACATTCCCCAGCCCCGCCCCACCCGATAGTCGATAGTCACTTACAGGACTGGCGGTATGATCAGCGAACGAAAAGAAGAAGAAGATAATTTAAACTATTACTGAGTCTACGAACATATACATCAATAAAGCTGGGGTGGGGTGGATCAGTTATGGCACTCAAGTATCTGACATCATAATCAAATACGTCACTTGTTAGGTGACGTCACAACCAACATGACATCGGTCCCTCACAAAGAAGGCGAAGGTCATTCACCGGTGTCTGAAATAGTGCGTCACGAAGTTGTTTGAATTGTATGTTTTTGCCTAATTTACAACTTAATACACATTCTGTTGAATAGTTGGAAACTAATGCGACATGGAGCGATTGCTTCCAGAGGCATCAACATCGCCCAGACAAAGCAGTGTCGGAATACCCAACAGCTTACCTGTATAATTACCTTGAAATTTAGATTCTGACAATTCACCTTTCCAGAGTATCCATCTATCATCTGACGTCATATGACGCCATAATAAGCTAATCGGCGTGTAGGATGACGTCATAATCATTACGTCATAAATGATTCTACTTGACCCGTCGTTAACTCTTAATAGTACGGCACGTTGTACGAATTGTATGTCTTTATTATTTAATAAACATTCTGTCGAAAATTTTGAAACTAATTTGACTGGGCGCTGTTGCTGTCATAGGCAGCAACAGCGCTTAGTCAAATTAATTTCAACCTATTCAACAGCCTACCGGTATAGTTCTCTGGAAATTGATAGCCAAGGAGTTCAGAGATCGATCGATGCCAACACGGACGTGGTGTGGGTGGAGCTTAGCTAGAGGTGGACGGAGCATAGCTAAAACAGGAAAGGTCCATTGACGTTTCAAAGTTTGGAATCGATTCCAACGCGTGTAAAAAGGTGTGCGAGGCTTAGCTAGAAATGGGCGAAGTGTGGCTAGAACTGGGATCCATCTATTGTAGCAGTACGAGAACGTTCAAATATGTAATAGAGGTATCCAGTCTGTCAGTCAAGTATATGACGTCATAATAAATTACGTCATAAGTAGACTGACGTCACGATCTAAGTATAATGAATGGGATATTTAAGTCAGTCATGAACGCTTAATAGTCCGTCAAGTTCTACGAATTGTATGTATTTACTACTTAAAAACCATTCTGTTGAATATTTGGAAACTAATTTGACTGGGCAAAGGCAACAACAGAACCCAGCCAAATTAGTTGCAAAATATTCAACAGCCTACCTGTATAGTTTTCTGGAAATTGAGATTTAGTGAGTTCAGGGTCTATCGATCCCGACAGGGATGAAACGTGAGTGGAGCTTAGCTATAGAGATGAGCGGGGAATGGCGAAAACTGGATATTTCCATTGGAAAAGCCTATCGTTTGTTCTAAATACAGGTGTAGTTCTAAGATTGGCCGGGATGGCGGCGGACAGTCACTATCCATGGGAACTTATTGCTGGTATACTGGCACAATGAAACATGAAATGATGCACGCCATCGGCTTCTGGCATGAGCAATCGCGCGTTGACAGAGACTCGTACGTCAGCGTCATGTGGGACAACATACAAGCCGGTAAGATAAGGTGCATGTTGGTTGATTAACCCTCAGATGGATAGTATGAAATTAAGTTGATGGGTTGAGGGAGGGGAGAAAGGGTGGGTGAGTGGGTGAGTGAGGGAGGGAGGGAGGGAGGGAGGGAGAGGGGAAGAGGGGGAAGAGAGCGATGAGAGTGATGTGGGGAAGGATGCAAGGAGGGGAGCAGGGAGGGAGGGATCGGTAAGGTAGAGGTTGAGAGAGAGAGAGAGAGAGAGAGAGAGAGAGAGAGAGAGAGAGAGAGAGAGAGAGAGAGAGAGAGAGAGAGAGAGTGAGAGAGAGAGAGGGGGGAGGAGGGAGGGAGGGGGAGCGTGAGGGAGCGGGACCGGGAAAGAGGAAAGGGATATGGGGAACAGTATGTTACAGAAAGCGGCTAAAATATTGGTAGAGACCCACTCCATAGCATGCCATAGTGCTAATCAATGACCACAGGTATGGCCGTGCGATAACACGTTTCCATCCCTGTAATTGTTGATCTTCGGAAATATTCTATTCTACCTCCCCAGGGTCGTTAAGATGAAGATGAAAATTATTCCAAAATACTAGTGGGGAAACAACCCATTCAAAGAACTCTGCATCCTTCACAGGACCCAAACCTGACTGATAAAGATCAGAAAGATACCATAAAAGATACTATAGTGGCAGGGACTTTGTTACAGTGATGAATAACCAGAAAGGAGGAGGGAGGGAGAGAGCGGGAGGGAGGTCGGGAGGGAGAGAGAGATGAAGTAACGGTGATGGGGTGGTGTAGAGTGAGAGCATGTGCTGTGTTTCTTTCAGTAAGGTTGTTTTCAGAATAACCCCGCGTTTAAATTGTAGATTTATAATTAAAAACCAAATCATCATAGCATACAATTTTCCCTCTTTTCAGGCAGGGAAAGAAACTTTGTGAAGCACATCTCGGGTGGTGACACGCAGGGGCAAACCTATGACATGCTATCGATTATGCACTACAACGCGTTCAATTTTCGACAAGATAAGTCCAGGCCGACCCTCGTCCCTAACCAAAGAGGGATGATTATGGGTCAACGACGAGGTCTCAGCCCAGGCAATGTCCGCGACATCCAGCTGAAATACGGCTGTCCAGTAGGTGTGTATTCTTGACCTGTAGATCTATATAGCAATATAGTGATCAATATATAGCTATGCCCGCCCACTTTAAACGCGTTTGGAATCGGTTTAAAACTTGGAAACCTGAATTCCCAGAATGTATATTTCAAGTTATCTATACAGGTCAGCTGTTGAATATTTTGAAACTACGTTGACTGTGGAGGTGGGGAGGTTGGGAGGGGGCTGTTGCTGCCTGTATCAACTTAGTTTCAAAATATTCAACAGAATGTTTAGCAAATTGTAAATTTATCAACCATGTAAGCCTACAATTTGTACACTTGGTGACGAACTTTTCGATTTTCGGGACCGAAATCGGCCTATACGTCATTTAATTGTCACGACAGCTAATATGTGACATTTTTTATTATGGCGTCAGATAAATCGCCTTTCCTGAGTAGCCATCTATCATCTGAAGTCATATGACGTCACAATCAGCTAAGCAGTGTGTAGGATGACGTCATAATCATTAAGTCATAAATGATTCTATTTTGCCCGTCTTTAACTCTTAATAGTCCAACACGATGTACGAATGTCTCTACTATTTAATAAACCTGCTGTTGACTATTTTGAAACCAATTTGACTGGGCACTGTTGCTGCCTACAGCAACAGAAACCAGTCAAATTAGTTTCAAAATAGTCAACAGCTTACCTGTATAGTTTTCTGAAAATTGATAGTCATGGAGTTCAGAGATCGATCGATCCCAAGGTGTTGGTGGTGCTTAGCTAGAGGTGGGCATGGCATAGCAAAAACTGGAAAGGTCCATTTAGTGACAAATCGGATCCCTCCATCTTTGTTTGAGAGATCCCAATCTCGACATAATAGTGGCATCGAGGCTCTTAGTATTAGAAACCAACATGCCTCAATGAAGTACCATTGTTACTTATATTAACGCGTGTATACGTACAGGCAAGGAATGACAAGTTCTTTATGATGTTAGCGATATTCGGTTGAATATTTTGAGCCTATGGCAAGAACGGACCATTCCAGTTTATCCATCAATTATATGACGTCATAATCAACTACGTGACGTGTAGGATGACGTTATAATCAATGACGTCATGAATGACGTAGATAAGTTTATCACGAACGCGTAATTGAGGGCAGACTAAGCGTTGTATGTTTTTACCATTTAATAAACATGCTGTGGAATATTTTGGAACCAATTTGACTGGGCGCTGGTAGGCAGTAACAGCACCCAGTCAAATTAATTAGTTTCAAAATATTCAACGGCTTACTAGTATTGTTTTTTGGAAATTGATAGTCAGGGAGTTCAGGGATAGATCGATCCCAACACGGGCCCAAGTGTGGGCGGAGCTTAGCTAAAGATGGACGGGACATAGCTAAAACTGGATACATCCACTGGTTCCATTCAAAGTCCATGGCTATAATGCGGACACGGTGTAAATAAATACCGATATTCAAGCTCCTCCTATAAGAATAACAAATGATTATTATGCGTGGAATGTTTTCTTTTGTAGATACATCACATGTAAGATCGCCTACATTGCCTAGAGTCGGTGAGTAACTTCCCAAAGAGACCTACATACCAAATACACAAACGATGAAAAATGGAATGACATTTTCTTTAGTTTCATGCTTTGTCGATAGGTATATGTGGGTGAACTCTGTTTTGGATTCATTCATAGAGATTCTCAATTTTTAATTAGCTTGCAGCTATTGGGAGAAGTTTATCAAGGGGTTTCTTTTCCTCATCTATGAAGTCCATATCATCGGCATATTCCATCTCTAACGGCATATCTAGTATTGATACTGGGGGCGGGGGGGGGGGGTTGGTCTTGTGGAACTTTCCCGTACGGATTTCAATCCAGCAGCAAGGTAACAGGTGAAAAGCACTGGAGATAGACCATCTCCCTGTGGGGAGCCAATTGGTGTCTCAAACTATACTGACTTGACTGACTTGACTCGTACCCTCAGTTTGGTGTCTGCAAGCAGTAGTCTCACTAGTCATAGCTCATATTCATTGCAACTGGCCTGGCGTAGTACATCTATGATCTTTGAGCTCTTAATTGTGTCGAAGGATCGTGATATGTCAACGCCCATTTTGTGGAAATCCCAGTGTTTGGACATGACTACCGACACAAACATGCGTTGAGCCCATACAATGTCTGCACAGCTGCGTCCACGTTTGAAGCCACTTTGACATGATCCAGTGAAGTCATCGATCTTGTCCCGGATGCGGCATAGAGTAACATTGGATATGGTTTTCCGCATGCTGTTGAGGAGCACAATGGGCCACAGATTGGCTTGGGGTCAGGTGGCTTCTTGGGCTTGGGTAGTGCGATAAGGGTGCCTTGGCCTACAGCATCGATGGGAAGGTGGTGCATAAAAGCTGAATTAATTAGGCGCGTGATCGGGTTTGAGATAATGTCACTTGCATATTTGAATAGTTCATTGCTCATACCATCAGGTCCAGATGCACGTCCATTTTTCAGGGCTTTAAGTGCCTTCTCAACTTCTGCTGTTTTAATTGCTGATAGTAATGGCCGGGGGTCTCCTGAGAACGGGTGCTAGGCCTCATCATCGTGGTCAGTGAACTGTTCCTTAAACCATTTTCTAATCGCCCCCGCATTGCCCTGGTCAGTTCTGATAAAGTGGCCTTCAGAGCTGTGAGTTGTGTACAGTGAGTGGTGGTGTGTAGTCAGTAACTCTCACGGCCCGGGCTGCCCGAAACATTTTGTGACAGTCATCCATGGCAGCAATTTCATCTGCTAGGGAGTCTGCTTGTATTCAAGCAAGATCTTTTAAAGGCGTTCGCTAATGTGCCGCAGAATGTTTGGTGCAGTCTTCACTTTGGCCACTTTGATATATGCACAGCTGTAATGCTTTCTGCTCAGCTGATTCGGTTGTTTTAAGAACACCTATGGTGCTGGTAGATTTCAGTATTTTGGTTAGGACTTCGTTCGGATCGGAGCTGACGTCGATGTTGGCAATCTGCTCCATGAGGGCCTTTTTTGTCTGACATTTGAGTATCAGTGTCGCTGATGAGCTTGGGTAGGTTGTAGGTGACTCTACCCTCTTTCCTGGTATGGCGGTTATACATCAAGTAGAGGTCGTTCATCTGAAAGCGTGTAATGACTGGCTTATGGTCAGAATTGAGGTCTGTGCCTCCATATGAGCTCGCATTTGTTTTGTTTCTGTCTTGCATAGTATGAAGTCTATCTGATTGAAGACAGCCGTAGTAGCCTTAGAACCTTTTGGGGCTTTGCGATCAGCAATTTGTCTAGTCCATGATGTCCGGTGAAGGAATGGGTATTTAAAAGCTGTATTTGTGGCAAATAGGCCATTGGAATCAAGGAATGCCACCAGTGCATCTCTACTGCTGTTGCGTGTGCCCTCTTCATAGGATTTCATGCATAGGCCTAGTCCTGAACTTCTGTCCGCAATTCCGAGTTTACCCAGCTGGGAGTTGAAATCTCACACATGAACAGTTGCCATCTAGCTGGGATTGTAATGACGGAGCTCAGTTCTGCATAGAAGGCACCCAATATTGCTGGATTCTCTTTGGCTTTTTCGGTTGTTGGGCCGTATGCGTTGACAATTCGACACTTAGTGGTGGTGTGTTTTCGCGCATGTATAGCCAGGTCGATGAATGCAACGCGATCACTGACGTATCCAAAACTAATGACATGATCCAAGACACTTGGCCGGATTACGAAGCCTAAACACCGGTGTGTGGCCTGTTTTTGCTCCATCAGTACTAGATTATGGCATGTCTGTTGTTGCTGCTCTGAGTGTTTAGCTACTTTAGTCTCTTGAATGCATGTAATATCGATGGTATAGTGTTCATAGTCTGCACCTAACGTTTGCCTCTTTGATGTTCCACTCAGACCACGTAAATTCCGCGTAGCTATGGTAAGATCCTGGGAAGATTGCGTCGTCCGAGGATGTCGAGCACAGTTTCATGTTTGAAGTGTTAAACATACTCAGAGTCGCCTCTGTATGCGGATGTCAGCCCGCAATCATTGATGACTTAGTTCACCAACAAAGCTGGTACTTAAGGAGGAGACCGGCGTTGAGGTGTCATCTTTCTTCCCCTTTCTAAAGAGCTGTATGAAGATATTTTATATGGTTATTTTATTTAGAATATTCTCCAATTTTCTCGGGGGAGGACCCCCGGATCCATCGCCTTATGGGAGCGCGCCACACTCTCCATCACCCCCACCCCATATGTGTCAAAACTTCCTCCCTCGCACTCGTTCCCCCATACCAAACATTTCTTTGTACAGCCATTGCCTTTAGCATACCTCCCAGATAGCATTACAACGTTTCCAAATATACTGCGAATTAGCCACCTTACTACCGCCAGCTCTGATTAGGCGCACATTTAGTAACTGAACGCTAACACTACATGATTTCATCGCGAAACTCATATAATCACTATATATAACCAATGAGTGGGCAAAGAAAAGGAATATTCATAGATATGTTTTAGGGCATTGATAGTGCGTATAAAGATGAATAGTATCTGCTCTTTCAGGATCTATATTTGACTGCAATTTTGAGACTGATATGTGTGGCCTCACTAATGAAGGTGACTTTAATTGGGAAAGGCGAACAGGACCCACTGCGACCAGTGGTACCGGACCATCCACTGACCGCACAAGCGGAAATGGTAAGAAGCACCATATAAACACAACCATGCTGCATATAACAGGCATTTTGAAATCCACGGATTGCCACCACGCTACCGAAACTTGTAGCACCCCATACGGATTAATTCTAAGCAGTGTATGGTTAGCTTGGAAATACCAAGACGATTGATTTTGATGGGATGCTAATCTCATCTCAAATGTTATATCGCACCGATAGACTATATATTCCATATCATTCATATCTTGTCACATTCCACTTTCTGCATCCCAATCGACCTTTCCATTTTTAGTTATGCCCCGCCCATCACTAGCTAAGTTCCACCCACACTTCGCCGTGTTGGGATTGATCGATCCCCGAATGCCCTAACTATCAATTTCCTGAAAACTATACAGGGAAGCTGTTGAATATTTTGTAACTAATTTGACTGGACGCTGTTGCTGCCTATGGTAGCAACCGCGTCCAGTAAAATTAGTTTCAAATTATTCAACAGAATATTTATTAAATAGTAAAGACATACAATTTGTACAACGCATAGGTCGTCTTCAAATATGCGTTCGTGACGTACTTATCGACGTCATACATGACGTCATTCATTATGATGTCATTCTACACATCACGTATTTGATTATGACGTCATATGATGGGTGGATACTCTGAAAAGGTGAATTATCTGCTTTGTAATATCGAGTAAATGTTGAACAGTGACCGCCACCATTTTGTCTCCTCTAGCAATAGTGTGTGGTGTCATGTAAGCGCAAATGCAATACATTCTTTATTATATAACACTCATCGCCTTGAATATTTTGAAAAAAATAAACAGATAAGTTGTCCGTCAATTAGTTACATTATTCACGACGTAATTGATTATGACATCAGCATACACGTCACGTAGTTGATTATAGCACCATATGACTGACTGAGAAACTGGAATCCTCAATTAAATAGCTTCATACTCAGTTAGCAGTTAGAAATCAAGTTTATAGGCCTACTAAACCTATTTATTTGAATAAATTACTCCGAAATAGATCTACCATGTCGGCGTCGTCGTCGTCGTCGTCGTCGTCGTCGTTGTCTCTGTTTCTCGGCGGGATTAGATATGGATTTTCTTGTTTATCGCCTCCAACAGGTTACTATTTATATGCACAAGCTTCAAACCACGTTGGGCAAACTGCACGATTCTTTTATCCCGGCCAGTTGGTTGCGGGAAAGTATTGCGTCATGTACCAATATTGGATATATGGCGCTCGCATCATGCAGCCATTGAGAGTTGGTGTCGAGGCCAGTGGTCGTCGTCAAAACATGTTTACAGTTACGTTCAGGAACTATAACTTCTGGCGACGTTCCCGTCTCACGCTAACCGTGTCACGAAGTCGAAGCTTTAGGGTACGTTTTATGTTTAGCTGGGCCGAACTTAGGACTCAGGGGGTGTGGAGGGGTGGCGGGTGGGGTGGCTTTTTGGCTCTGGGGGCCCTGGAAATTTGGAGGTGGGGGGGGGGGGGGGGGGTGCTGTGCAAATGCACTAGTTGGGCTGCCGTAAATTCGGACCTGATGTTTAGGTTGGGTTAAACCGCCTTTTATTTCAATTCCCCATAGTAAGGGTATGTGATGGGTAATCATGTATATAGCGGAATGGAGGTATACGACCTGCCACTCAACTATTCGGCGTCAAAATCATATTACGAGTTAGCTGATATCACAAACACAATGACGTTTAACTCCGTCATGAAAATCGGGACGTCCGTCACTAGTGTAGGAATTATTATGTATTTGATGAATATACAATATAATAAACATTCTGCCATATGTAGCAACAGACCCAGTCAAATTAGTTTCAAAATATTAAACAGCTTACCTGTATAATGACCTTGAAATTGGGATTCTGAGGTTCAGGTTTCAAATTTTGAATGTATCAACAGCTTCCAGTCAAATTAGTTTCGAAAATGATATGTCTTACTCCTGTAAGAAATCATGGTATCTGGTCTGTCTGTTGTAAGCGGCAAAATAAACTATGAACAAAGATGCAAAAAAATACCTTAGAGCAATAGGGTGTTGTCTGGGTCATCATGTGCCGCCGCATTCAAATGTCAAGAATAATACACAGGATTGATCAACTCCAGAATTGTACTGTGTACGATAATGGATGAATACACTTTTAGTTATACCCCGCCCATCTCTAGCTATGCGTCGCCACGCTATGCGCGTGTTTGGATCGATCGAACTCTGAACTCCTTAATCTCAATTTCCAGAATACTATTAATTTTAAGCTGTTGAATATTTTGAAACTAATTTGACTGGGTGCTGTTGCTGCCTATGGCAGCAACAACGCCCTGTCTAATCAGTTTTCAAAATATTCAACAGAATGGTTAATAAATAGTACAATGCAATTCTTACACATGACGGACTATTAAGAATGATAACATACGGTGGGGAAATTGTTAGTGGAAAAGACGGTAAAATGGCTACAAGACTGTATAAGCTATTGTATAATCTTTTCCGTAATGGTACATTTAAGTGGCCCTGGATTAGTCATATAAAAACACTGCTGGAAAATGCAGGTCTTTCATTTGTATGGCGTAGCCAAAATCCGGGTCAGTTAGACTGGCTAAAATTAAGCATAAAACAGCAACTCTCTGACGAATATATCCAGAGCTGGAGAGGGGAAATTTTCCGTAGCAGCACATGTACCAGCTATAGGATTTTCAAGGAAAATTTCCAATTTGAAAATTATTTAATATCACTCCCTCAGAAATTCTCAAGATTACTTTGCAAATTCAGAATGAGTAACCACGGGCTACCTGTAGAACGCAGAAAATATGAAAATCCACTACCTCGAAACGAACGAGGGTGCACAATATGTGGTCAGAACGTCCTAGGTGACGAATTTCACTAGCCGTTTGAATGCCCAGCCCTTGATAGTGAAAGAAAAGAATATATCGATAAATATTTTAGACTACGCTCTAATACCCTAAAGATGAACCAACATGTCAATGTTCGGAACAGATCAAAATTAATATCACTCTGCAAATTTGTAGATGTTACTTTTAAACGTGTGAACTGAAAAGTAAATTATATACGTTCTCTCACCCTCTGCCTCTCCCCCCCCCCCCCACACCCCCACTTCCCTCTCAACAAAATCGTAATCAGAGTGCCGAATCAAAAAGTATGTTTATGGATCGGTTGCACTGGCTTATTTGTTGGCAAAATTCGTCAGAGTAAATGCGCAATTTCACTACAATCCAAAACACTATTGTACGCAACGCATGTAAGACAACAATTGCCAATCAATCGGGTGTGAAATCGGCTAGTGGAAGCGAGGTCTTGGTCTCTCGTGTGGCAACTCAACCCTATAATGGTCATGTGCCTGAGAAAACGATATCCGCAATGGAGGGGGCTATTTTTTGGAACCTTGTAACTGGAATGACCGGTAAGGTAACTGAACCGGTCATTCCAGTGGAGGGCTTTAGGAAGTGGTCTCCTCTTTGCGTGTAAATGTGCACAGGCCCAGCACAAATTCCCAAATTCTTGATAATAATAATAATAATAATAATAATAATAATAATAATATTAATAATAATAATAATAATAATAATAATAATAATAATAATAGTAATAATAATAATAATAATAATAATGGTCTTATGTAGGCCTAACCGCCATTTAGACAAATAAAATATTGTACTTCTGTTTCCTCTTGTGCTACGTTGTGGCTTGGGTGTAGATAAAAAAATGAAATGAAATGAGTTCTTGACGGGCATAGATACGCCATTCGTGACGTACTTTAATTGTGACGGTAGCCTATCTGTGACGTAATTGATTTTGATTTCATATACTTGACTGACAGACTGGATGTATCTATTACCATTGACCCCGTGAGGGGAAAAGTGTATTTCCTTCGGGTATATATGTTTGTGTATCGACGTATCCGGACCTGTAGCTAATACTTGTCATCCAATTTCGCTCAAATCTTAGCACAACTCAGGTTCTTCCATAAAAGATGATTTCCAGACGTTGGTGGCATCCCAATAAAATCCCGGATCCAGATTTAAATTATCGATCTAGGGATATCTAAAAAAAACCAGGGCCCGAAATTGTGTTAACCCAGAGGCAAGTATGCCATTTAAATTAGGTTGCCCGACTGTATTTCCAGGTTGGCCCGTTTATGTAAGTTTAATTCTGTTGAAAATATCTATTTCTGTAGTTTATACAGACTACAGAATCCTTGTAAATACCAACTCGACCATTAAATTGGCAGACTAAATAAATACTCACCATGAGTACTTATGCAGGCCCTGAAAATAACAAATTATTTAGGCTGTCCACCAAGGCAACCGGTGTGTTAAAATTTGGTTACCTTGCAGTAAAAACTGGTTGCCCCGGACCGCAGGAAGGTGTAATTTTCGGGGCCTGACAAACTAGTGGAGTACTGGTCCGATTTGGCTCCAGTCATGACCCAAGAGCAATACTCACTAGTAATTCACAACATTGGTCATCTGAAAAACATCCGGGTAATTAGAAAAATCCAGAAAACTCAAAAGAAAAATTTCAATGTGACAAAAATGATGGCTTGCAATCTCTGATTGCCATTGTTATATTGTACAGGTACTAATATGTATACTGTTTTCTTTTTTTAATTTGTACAATACTTATGTATTAATGTTTTCTGTTTTTATTTTTCGCAGTTGTACTTCGAAGTAACTCCAAATACAACAATGGCCGATATTGCAATCGATGACATGGAAGTATTCACAGGTTCATGTCCTCAATTTGAACACTAGATATTCAATCACGGAATCACAATACTTTTTAGTTGCGATTCGCAACTAGTATAGGTCTGTCTGTCTGTCTGTCTGTCTGTCGCACTGTATGTCGCACTGTCTGTCGCACTGTCTGTCTGTCCGTCTGTATGGCAATTTTTTGACATGGCTGACAAAATCGCTATAGCACGTCGTACTTGTTTTGTTATCATGTAGTCAAACCGTAAAGATGTGATTGCTTTAATAGAATTATTTGACAGTTAAATTGCTTCTAACACATTTAATTTTCTTAAGTTACATCGAATTAGCTATGATGACCAAGCATCAAACAATTAGATAAACACGACTTAACCGTATAACCCTTTAAACGCCAGTGTTTGAATTTCAAAACAACTAGACAGGATAGCTGTTGAATATTTTGAAACTAATTTTGGCTTGGGGCTTTTGCTGTCATGGGCAGCAACTGCTCGAATTCAAATTAGTTTCAAAATATTCAACATAACATTCTTTAGATCGCAAGACGTAGTACGAGGCAAATATTTGTTCAATCACAATGCATATCTGTGTCATAAGCGGATTAAGATTTTTAACTTCAAACAAGTTCAAACATCAAACCAAAATCTAACCACGTCAGCCACGTTTCTAGTTAACCCCTTCTTGCCTCAACAGCGCCTCAAAGCGCTCAAAATACTACCTGATATATCAATTAAACATTTTGATGGTCAATATTTTTCAAGATATTTTAATTTTAGAAGACTATTTTTTTGTAAATTTACCACAGAATTTTTTTCCACCGGCTTGATCATTAAAGTGGTAATGGTAAATAAAATTAACGTTTTTACGTAGCCAGTGTCTCTCTGCAGGCCGAAAGAAGAGAGTATTTTTGAAAATCTACCGCTAGAATGACTGGCTCGGTTACCGAGCCAGTCATTCTAGTGATAAATATTCAAAAATACTCTTCCCTAGGCCTTTCAAATAGCCATGTCTGAAGGCCACTGTAAAGTGTTTATTTTTGGTCAGATTGACCATTAAAGGGTTAAGTTGATACAAGCGGGATTAAATTATGTTGAAATTATATAACAGGTTTGGTGTATTGTTATAACAGGGTTGCGATTCCAGCGTTGAATAGAATAAACCTTCCATTGAGACTTGTTTTGTGCTTTATGATCTGGGTATATTTATAATCAGTAAAATAATGTTCAAAATAATATTTATGAACTACATACGCGTGGCCTCAGAGAGCAATTCAAGAATCAAAGATGTGCAATGGAGGGATCCTATGTGCCACTCGGGTTAACTGACTTCCTAATCAAATATATCATGTGTTAACTGACGTCACAATCAACATGAGGTAGCTCCGTCACGAAAATCAGTCGGCCACTAAAGTGTACGAATTGAAACTGGGGAATGCGGACAAGTCATAAATCAACCAGCGCTATTACTCGCTGGTCTGAGACTACGGGCCACACTTCGTCGGAGGTCTTAAGCAAATTTGCAGACCGAGAGAAGGCTATTTTTTGATATGGCTGACAATGTAAAGAGCTTTCGCGAGTATGAACATATTCGTACTCAGAATATGTAGCATCCGCAGCAGCAGCAGCAGCAGCAACAGCAGCAGCAGCAGCAGCAGCAGCACCAGTAGTAGTAGCAGCAGCAGCAGCACCAGTAGTAACAGTAGCAGTAGTAGCAGCAGCAGCAGCAGCAGCAGCAGCAGCAGCAGCAGTAGTAGTAGTAGTAGTAGTAGTAGTAGTAGTAGTAGTAGTAGTAGTAGTAGTAGTAGTAGTAGTAGTAGTAGTAGCATAAAGCGGAGGAAAATGGTTGTATGTGCATGCGTGTGCACGTTCTGGCATTCCTGCGAGCGTACACGCGGGCGTGCACGCTGGCGGGTGTCCGTCCGTGCGTGCGTGCACGTGTGCGCGCGTGAGTGTGTGGATGTGTGAGGGCGGTGGTTGGGGTGTGGTGGTAGGTGTGTGGGTTGGGGGAGGGTGGGGTGGGGTGGGTGGGTGGGTGGGTGTGGTGGTGAGATGGGCGTGCGTAAGCTTACGTACATAATTTTTAATTTTGCCATATGGACTACATGGCTGTGCACGGCCGCCATGCAATAAATCATCCAGCGCTATCACTGACTGTTCTGAGACTATGAGGCATAGTACATGCATGTGAGCGTACGTGGGTCCGTGCGTGCGTTCATGGGGTATGCGTGGCATGCGTGCGCGGGTGGGTTTTGAGGAGGGCTGGTGGTGAGGAAGGCAGACGAGTTATAACGCGTTCGGCCATCTTTATTTCTGGCTGAAGAGACGACGGTAAGATCGATGGCATCAAAAGTATAGATTCGTTGCATATTGCTTCTTTAAATATCTGTGGACTTAAATCTAAGCTAAACGTCCCGGAATTCCACGACTTCTATGCAACTATGACATTATTTGCCTAAACGAAACAAAACTAGCAGAATATGATAACCCATCCATCCAAAACTATTGCACGATCGTAAAATCCCGGAAAACAGCCAGAGGATCTGTAGTCCAGCAGATTAGTGAAATAATTGTTCACTTTTTGGTAAAAGCATTACATTTTCAGGAAAGATATGTATTGGCCTTCTGAATGAAAGTAGAAGTGGACCCAAATTGAAAAATTTCAAAATGGCCGATATTTTCAAGATGGCGGTCATTTTGAATTTGTTTACCTATAAAATATATGAATATTGACATTTGTAATAGGGTACACGATGTATTTTCGGTCAACCTTTTTAGGGATTTGTAAAATTAGATATTTTCCGAAACCATTGTGCGTACCAATTCCAAAAAACAATGTTTGCCTTTTCACCATGGGTCGGAAATTTGGGGATGTGAAAACCGAGATATGTTTGAAGCTTGTCACATACTGGAAATGGAGATTCAGGGAGTACAGGGATCGATCAATTGATCGATCGTATCATAACACTGGCAAAGCGTGGGTGGAGCTTAGCTAGTGATGGGCGGGACATAGTAAAAACTCGATTCATCCGTCACAGCGTCGCTATATAGCACACATATAAAGTTATGTTTCAAGGGATTTTGGGAACAATTGAAGTGTTCATTCAAATTATTCGTTTTTCAAGCCTGAAAAATTATTGACAAGTATTTTGGCAGAAATCTGCACAAAAAGGATACATTCTGAATAAGATGTAATTGACATAGGACTATAAACTCTGCCTATTTCGGGATATGCACCGACCAATATCGATTAATGGTCCTACGGTTCGCCCATTATTAACAAAATAGCTTTGGTATGTTAGGCGGATAATAGTGTCACCCTGACATCTAGTATAAATGATAAGAGAATATCCGATTAGTAGCATATACTAGTATATTCTGTTATCACACATTATTACTGGGCTTTATATGCTCACATTGTGTACACCTACTTTAGCAGTACACTAGAATGATCTAGCGTCATTGGCAACAACTACTACAATCTGTACCATGCGCATGTCTATAGTCTACGCGAAGAGACACTCGCACATAGGCATACTCCGCACTGTCAGTGTATTATAATATAATTGAGTGCATTCAGTTGTTGTAAAAAAGTAAGCAGAGTACAATAGCATAGACTATGGAAGAGTACTCTGCTGTATCATTCTGTGTTCAAATATAGTATATTTCAGAAACGGTATTGCATTGTACTACTGTGCACGGATGGGGAACAGAACTCATAACTGGCGGCAGTGCCTAGCCTCATTGCTCACAAACGCTTCCACCTGACCAACGCCTCAGGACCGTAGCTTTGGTCTGGAGGATGCGTTTGTGGGCTATGATGCGAGGCGCTGACGCCAGTTGTGGGTTCAATTCGTTATCAATGCTTAATATCGCAATACCATGCACAAATAATTAGATAACTACGTATCACATAATAAGTACAGTCAGGTGAATATGTGGTTTGACACCCAAAAAATTCCTACAAAAGGATTTCAACGGTTTATGATAATACTTGGTGCAAGAAATAACATACTAAAAGTCTACCGCATTCTGACCACCAGAAAGTAATCGTTTTCAAGATGGCGTCCGATATCGCTGCCAAAACACTAAAATGGGCATACGTTGTTGAGTATTAATACTAGCCTGGTGATTGTGGCTAATTTAGTAACTAGTAGACACATTAAGACCAGCCAACAAGTCTTTATTTTTTAATCAACAGTCTACTAGTTAATAAATTATGACCATTTTACTGTTTTGGCCACCATGTTGAACGCCATGTTAAAGAGTTTTTAGCTTCTCTTAATTGATCTACTAGTGATCTTGGTGTCTACCCATAGACTTAGGGGGGTGGGGTGGGGGGGGGGAGGTGGGGGTGATGGGGGGGGGGTCTAGAAACCAAATAAGCAAATAACACTGCTTAGCCTGTTATGGGGTTATTAGGTAATAGAGAAATTCAAGATGTCGCCAATTCTAGGCAAGCGATAGTAGTGTCTACTTGCTGGTTCTGGGGGTTACAGAATCCATTAATATCAGTTAGAATATTATAGGGTAATACGGTATGTGAAAAGAACTTGACGTTTGTAGAATGAATAGCCGCTTATTCCCTTGAATGGATAAATCCAGTTTTATCTATGCCCCGCCGATCTATTTGCCCGTGTTGGGATCAATATGATCCATGCACTATCTCAAATATCAATTGCCGCAAAACTATACAGGTAAGATGTTGAATATTTTAAAACTAATTTGACTGGGTGTTGTTGCTGCCTACGGCAGCAACAGCGGCCAGTCAAATTAGTTTTAAAATAATCAACAGAATATTTATTAAATAGTAGACATACAGTTCGTACAACTTGACGGGCTATTAAGCGTTGCGATGGGATTAATAAAGTCATTATTATTGATTATTACGCCAACCTTGACGATGTTCATTACGACGTCATATGATTGACTGAGAAACTGGATTATTTAATTATCACGTAATAAAAGCAAAAACTATACCCGTCCAGTCAATCTAAGATATGACCCCGGATAAAAGTACATGCGTATGAGGTATGGCCATGTTACGCACTATCACAGTGTGTTGACCTTTATGTACTGTGTTCTACTATTGAGGTACAGTAAGTACTATATTCATTATACACTGAAATATTGCCTATGCCACTGTACTCCATTAAGGTACAGTGAAATGGAATATATTAGAATGGAGTAGAATAAATCGTGGTATAGCATAATATGTCAGCATACATAGAAAAATATGCAGTATGAAATGGCACATATGGGGTGATAATGTTATTGGAGCTTACATGAGAGAACAGTATGAAACAGTTTGGTGCAGTATTATATCAGCGCACGCATCAACGACTTAAAATGAGGAATTAGGTTTCTCAGTCAATTATATGACGTCGTAATTAACTACGTCACATGTATGCTGGCGTCATAATCAAACATGTTATGAGTGATGTAATTTAGTATGGCTTAAACTCTTAATAATCTGTCACTTTGTACGAATTGTATGTCTTATATACTATTTAATAAATATTCTGTTGAATATCATGAAACTAATTTGACTGGACATTGTTGCTGACATAGGCAGGAATAGCACCCAGTTAAATTAGTTTCAAAATGTTCAACGGCTTACCTGTATAATTGTCTGGAAGTTGGGATTTAGAGACTGTAGTGATCGGCATAGGCAGCAACAGCATCCAGTCAGATTAGTTTCAAAATATCTAACAGCTTACCTGTAAAGAATTCTGGAAATTGAGATTTAGAGAGTGCAAGAATCGATCGGTCGATCCGAAGACAGACAAAGCATGGGTGGAGTTTAGCTAAAGATGGGCGGGGCATAGCTTAATCAGGATTCATCCATTGTAACACCATATAGCAGTGGCATGCTGAACTAACTAGGCTACCTGCTACAGTACAGTACAGTTCAATATAGGGTGGAAGCGGAATGTAGAGTTGAATGACATGGTGCAGGCAGGTAAATAACAAATAGAAAGTTATTTCTTCACTTGAGCTTTTTCGTTCTGAATAAATAAAAAGTAAGATCGCCATCCTCGCCGTCGCTTTGCCCATCAACGCCGCCGCCGTCAGCGTCGTTCTCATTCATCATCGTCATGATCCACGCCGCCGCCGTCGTCATCTTAGTCATCAAAATATCAATATTCTGCAAATCAACGTCTGTCTATATGACCACGTCATATTTGAAATCTAACACGGTATATTTTGAATCATGATACATACTACAGCATGCCAATCTGTATTTGAATTCAGAAATTTATTGCATTATTTGGATTTGGCCCTTCGGAGTAGTAGTCGGTGCATTGCTCAGTTACTTAACTGTCTCGCTGCTGCAATCCACCAGATATTAATTCCAATGAGAATAAACTTGACTTGCTGAATATTTTGAAAACAATTTGACTGAAAGTTGTTAGAGGCTAAGCCACCAACAACTTTCAGTCAAATCGTTTTCAAAATATGTAGCAGTTCCAGAGATAATCCTTGGGTTGTTGTCTGCAAAGACTCAGCCAGTCAGACAGTTAATTGAATACAATTACATTTTCACTGTTTGTTGTTCCGGCATATAAGCCTAATGGCATCCTCTCGCACTGACTTTGCTGCGAGAACGTACACTATCGGATTCAGAGTGCTGTTACTAAACACAATATGGACAAGAACAAGAAAAAGAATATCAGTGAACATAGTATAGTGTTTTAGTAACACGTGACGGATGAGTGCGTATAAGTTTGGAATCAACCATGTGATGTAAAATAGGATGATTACAATGGCGACAGCCCGGACATCAGCATTATGCGGACCGTGTTTTGTTCCCTGTGTGGTTTTAGAGCACGCCAGAACAACATACTTAGAGATATGAAGCAAAAAGATTGAGGCACATGGGATAATTGTAGAGAATACATTCCACATAACGTCTTTAACGTAATCATCACGACTATAGGTACATATTGTCACCATATCGCCATGGTAATGCACTTTTATTGGTGTAAATAGCACGGCGTGTGACAGACCATAAATTGATGTTAAAACGTGAATTGATATACACAGTTTTATAATTAGGCGATTGGTGACATTCACTCTGGCATTGAGTGGAAAAACCAACTGATAGAAACGGAGTGCTGCAAGAAAAACAAGATTATATCCACTCCCCAGTAAACCATAGAAAGTAGTAAAGATAAAAAGTTGGCACGTGAAGCCAGCTTCCGGTATGGTCATTACCGGAAATAGAACCGAAGTGTATGTAGCTCCGGCAATGCAGCACGTCACATCAGATACCGCCAGACTGGTAAGTATGGTAAATACAGGCTGTAGGTATTTACGTGACGTCACAAAATAAATAAGTAGACAAATATTTAAAATTAAGCCACATATATGATACGTCATTGGTAACTGTTTGTAAAGAAATTCAGGGATATGTTTGCCGAGAAAGAGATTTTCATCAGTATATATTATTGTTGTGTTCCAAACGAAATCTATTGATTCCATTATTATTTGTTTAATTATACTGTTCAGCGTTCAAACTGTAGTCAGTATTTTTGTAAAGTCAGGTAAATCTACAAAGACTTCCCAATATGTGTCTTTTCATTTTCTTTTGCCGATTCTACTACTAGTGAATCACGAAAACATAATATATCACATTTATCACTTGCGTTATAATGATAATAATCCACATTAATCAAGGAATCCGCTTTCTCAGTCAATCATATGACGCCATGATCAACTACGTCACATTTAGGATGACGTCAAAATCAATTACATCATGAATGACGCGATTTAGTCAGTTTTAAACTCTTATTAGTCCGTGACGTTGTACGAATTGCATGTATTTCATATTTAATAAACAATCTGTTGAATATTTTGAAACCAATTTGACTGGGCAGAAACAACCCCCAATTAGCTTTAAAATATCCAATAGCTTATCTGTACAGTTTTCTCGAAATCGAGGTTCAGATAGTGCAGGGATCGACTGATCCCAGTACGGGAGAACCGTGTGTGGAGCTTACACCACATTGTCATGATAGCAATCCACATTATGTTCCATTATCATGATTTGCTGTCGAGTTGATAATCTACTGCGATGTTACACACTGTGACTATATATCTTATGAATATGGGCCAAAATATGAACAGATTAATTGTCAACGGAAGTAATATGTATTGGCATATGTACGCAGATTAAATTTTCAAAATAAAGTATGGGAGGTACCTTGTATTATCTATGGTAATATATGTAATTGATATTTACATAATATTAGCCTATATTATCGTAGTCTTGGACGTTTCCTGCCTTGTCCAAGGACAGGTCCAAGAGTTCATTAATCACGGTACTACGTGTGTCGTCCACCTAGTGCTGTAGAGATACGATCACCATCCTGTGACACCATTAACGTTCCTAGGCATTTCTCCTCGCTATGGATGTTTTGTTCAAGAATGCGCGGTGCTCTGTATCGGAAGCCGGTTTTGCTAAGCCATTTTCCAACAGGGGTTAACAGCAGGAGCGTAATAACAAATTCAAGGACCATGGACATACATACTTCCATGGCTTGCCTTTCTTACAGCAGCTAATATCCCGATGGGCATACGCTATCTAATTACGGTTCTGCTATGCTGCATGGGGCATTGGTGCTCAATGGGCAGTGATACACAACTGGAGCGGACGATATCGACTCCGCATTCAAGAGTTATTATTAGGGTTCCCGATGCCTAAGCATTAGTGAAATGCAACTAGTTTTAATTCTATGTAATAATTCATGCTGCAGAGTTGTTGGATATCTAACCATAACCCTGTAAGGAGATGAACGACCGTATCCCGAGTCATTCCGCGTAGCCTACCTATAGTAGGGTTAGCAATTAGTAGCCTACCTATAGTACGCTATGTTAGCAATGCGAGAAAGTCCCAATAACACACCAATCTGCATAGGCGAGTGGTGCAGGCCTACGCTTGTAGTTATATCTGTTAAGTATGTGCAGCAGAGCAGCAGAGGATTCGCCAATTCTTGAACTCCTGATCCTGTCCTGGACATAACGTGACCAGTATTTTTTTGGCATTTTGAGTGAGTAACACAAATCATTTACTTTGCCAAACTCCAGGATTGCCGAAGTTCTTCGTGAAAATAAAATTGCCGCTTTTAGCATTAGAATGTTATCGTTTGAGCACATAGCATTCCTTCTACTGCACACTCATGATGTTATAAGCGCATCACTGAAAAATTAGTGAGCTGATTGGACGGGCCAGAGCATCGTAGACCACGTGATAACTCCATCATTAATATAAAAACAGACAATTCTTCGAAGATCATTACTCTAGGTAGGGGCTTGGGAAGCTTATCCGCGACCACCGAACCTCGCTGGTGATGCTGTAAAGCTTTTTGTTATTGTTTTGCACTACTCAGTAATTCACAGAGGATAAAAAATATACCCAGTCTCGTGACGTGAAATGCAGCGCGGGTTACGCACACCTGTTTGGCCTCTCCCATCTTTATGAAGATGGAGTCATAGAATTTGACTCTGTGCAAAACACTAGCAGATACACTGTGACATCAACTGCAGTCCATGTTTTTACAAACTCTTCAACAATATCTTTGCGAATGGCTGGGCGAGTGATGGGTGGGTGGGTGGGGGGGGGAGCCGAAGTTACTGATGGTGGCTACTAATTGCTAACCCAATAAGTTAGGATTGAATTAGGCCATTGGGCCATAAACACACGTGCTGGATAAACTCTAGCCATAGTGTAGATAGACACATGTCTGCGTGATACAGTATCACGAGGATATTTCTTTCACGTGCAGCAGAGAAGGTCCACAGGTTAGGAACCAATTGCAGTATTAACTAAATTTCAAACAGATTCGAAGGGATATACATAACACTTCTCTCCCGTCTTTGTCTATCTCTTTGCAAGGATTTTCTCTTCTCTCTTCTCTCCCTAGTCAGTGGATAGATAAACAGTATCTCTTTTTCTTTATACTAAATGAGAGAATAGAGTACTAAATATTACCCCTCTCTCCTTCACTCATCTTTCGAGTCGCGTAATGGACATCATTCTTCTCATACAATATGCCCTTGGATAGCACCCTCAAATTTAATCCATTTAACTTGAAAGGGTCATGAACCCGCATGTACGAAGAAGTACTGCCAGCCACTCAGAGGGTTCTTTCCTGTGAATCTCTAGCTTCCCCGGTGGAAGCAATGAAGGAGAGGACTGTCAAAGTGTAACCCACTCCGGCAGTTCCAAATCCGTAACTAAAGCTTGGGCTAATGGTCCCAACCGTACACGCCCACCATGGCATCATCGTACCGACGCGAATAGGCACTGGTCAGAGCTCCCTGTTGGGCCAGCTCACCAACGGATGCCCGTCTTAGAAAGGTTCCAGGCATGTGATCAGGCTAATATAATGAAAATTAACAGATATTTGCACATGTCTTATTATATGTTTGATGTTGCAAGTTTGAGTGCGATCATTGATACAAGTGTAAGTTGTAAGAGTTGAGCACCCGCATATAGGATATTGTAATATTGCGTGAAGACAAATAGACAAGAGGATGCAGTGTTATATTATTGGGCGCGCATAAATATACACTGCACAAACAGACAGGAAGATGCACAGTTGAGCGTCTATTAATTACCAAGAAGTTGTTAACTTGCTCGTGCACAAATAGACGAATAGACAAATTCTTGTGTACTCAAATACCCAAAAGGTAGTTGTGCGTGCACAATAGATAATATCGTGTTGGTTGGAGGGAGAAACTGTGCAAAATCCTGTCTCGGATAATCACTCGAACGTGGACAAGGCGGCACAGTAAATTCGATTTTATCTATCTCCAACTGGGGAGACAGACGCTAATATTTGGCAAGCATAATTATGTAAACACGCTAAGAATAACGCTGTAACTGAAGGAAACACAAAGGTTCTATGCCACTATTTCTACAAGCATATGTACCTTGTTGTTATTCTGCTATATAGTGTTCAATTAATTTACAGGCAAATGTTGTTGTATTTAACATACTGGTAGAGCACAATCTATTATATATATATATATATATATATATATATATATATATATATATATATATATATATATATATATAATATGTAGGTGAGTCAGCTAGCTCCATATATATCCATCTTCTTTGTCGTTATTTCTTCAAAGAAAGACAAACTCTGTATTGAGCGAATGTCGTGAAAATAATCACTAAGTAATATGTGATTATACTTAGAATTTTCTTCCTTTTTTGCTAGACTCGTGTTATTTTTTTCTTCCAATTGTAAACACAGTTCCACTCTACAGCATCTAAGCGTAATAAATTAACCAACACACTTTTCCATAGTGAAATGTCGAGTATCATGGACCTCGTCTACGTTAAAAACTGCAATCTCATTCTTCTTGGCGATATTAATGTTCATTTTGACAGACGGGAAAACTGCGACACCAAGAAGATGCTAAATCTATTGTCTTCTCATAATTGTCACCAACACGTTAATATGCCCACTCATAAAAACGGACATATCATCGACTGGGTTGTAACACGTGAATCAGAGAAATGTGTTCGTGACGTGCTAGTTAAAGATCTTCAAATGTCCGACCATTATTTAGTAACTGTGTTCGTAAATGCAACGAAATCATCCACACCCGCTAAGTCTGTGCTTTGCAGAAACATTAAGAAAATAGACAAATCTGCCTTCCGTCATGACCTTGAACAATCCAGTCTTATTCTCTCTCCGCCATCGACCTGTGAAGATCTAGTCGATCTTTACAACACAGAACTCTCTAATCTATTAAATAAGCATGCGCCAGAGAAATTAAAGATGATTCCCCAGAGACCACGATCGGTATGGCTTTTCACACCAGAGGTCGACATCGCAAAAGCAGATAGGCGGAAAGCTGAAAGGCGATGGAGAAAATCTCGCCTAGAGATCCATCGCCAGATCTACGTTGATGCACGGAACACCGTTACAAAGATAATTACTAGAGCAAAGCAAGAGTATTTCACAAATAAAATACTTGGGAGTAGTGCGGACTCAAAATCCCTATATAATACCATGTTTATGCTCATGGGTAAACAAAAGGACTGCTCACTTCCCAGTACAGGCGAGCCTATGCAGATTGCTCAGTCTTTCTCGGACTTTTTTCAAAATAAGATCGAGGTTATCCGCGCCCAGTTGCTTCAGTCGGCAGATCTAAATACTCAATTTCCTACCGATTCGGCCTTATTCACCGGTGATAACTTTGAGATCTTTCAGCCATTCTCAGAAGATGATGTACTCGTGCTTCTGAAAGAATCCAAACCCACTTCCTGTGAGCTCGACCCTGTTCCTACTAAAAAGATCTTTGAACACATTGACACTTTACTTCCAATAATTACTCAAATCGTTAACTCTAGCATACAGTCCGGTATTATGCCACCGCCTTTCAAGCGAGCTGTGATCAAACCACTACTTAAAAGGCCAGGACTAGACCAGGATACATTAAAGAACTATAGACCAGTTTCTAATCTGCCATTTATGTCCAAACTTGTTGAAAGGGCAGTATGTAAACGCCTATCTGTACATTTAACAACACACACGCTCTATGAACCATTTCAATCCGCGTATAGACAATGTCATAGTACAGAGACAGCATTACTAAGAGTTTTAAATGACATTCGCTCTGCTGTCGATAAAGGCAATGTGTCTCCCCTGCTTTTACTCGACCTAAGTGCCGCTTTTGACACAATTGATCTTCAAAAGTTTTTGTCTCAATTAAATCGCGTGTTTGGTGTATCAGGCTTTGCCTTGAATTGGTTTCATTCGTACTTGACAGACAGATACCAATCAGTCTATATAAACGGTACTCTTTCAGAGTCAGTCAAGCTTACATGTGGCGTACCGCAAGGGTCTATATTAGGGCCTGTGCTATTTACGTTGTATACTCATCAACTAGGATCCGTCATCCAGATGCATAATCTTCAGCATCATCTCTATGCTGACGACACCCAGCTTATCAATAGTTTCCTGCCATCCGTTTCCGCCGGCCATACAGCTAGCAGAGAAATAACTGATTGCTGTGATAACATCAAATTGTGGATGACTTCAAACATGTTGATGTTAAATGATGACAAAACTGAAGCTATACTTGTTGGACCTAAAATTAGACGGGCTAAGATAGAGTTAAATACCATCAGAGTTGGTTCAAGTCAGATTCAGCTATCTAATTATGTAAAGGATCTCGGCATTATGCTGGACAGTGAATTGAGTATGGAACAACATGTTAATTATCTCTGTAAGATCTGTTTTATGCAGCTGCGCAATATCGGGAACATTAGAAAGTACATTACACGAGAAGCGGCCATCATGCTTGTGATAGCCCTAGTGATATCAAGACTGGACTATTGCAATAGCCTTCTTATCGGTGCCCCTAAGGAACTAATCTCTAGGCTCCAAAAAATTCAGAACACGGCTGCACGAATTGTTTCCTTAAGCAACAAGCATGCACACATTAGTCCAGTCATGCAAGATCTGCATTGGCTTCCGATTGAACAAAGAATACTGTTCAAAATTCTAAGTCTAACATATCGGTGTGTTTACGGCTCTGCGCCAGATTATCTGTCTGAGCTTGTACAGATATACAATCCTCCTCGGCAACTCAGATCTGCGGATCAAATGTTATTAGAAATTCCAAACGTTTGCACAAAAACATATGGCCACAAAACTTTCTCTTTTGCTGCTTCGTCTAACTGGAATAATTTACCATTTGATATCAAAATCTCTCCCACTCTATCCAGTTTCAAATCAAATCTCAAGACATATCTTTTTAAACAGGCTTATACATAAATATCAATTGTAAGCGCTTAGAGCATGCATTACATGCATGGATTTTAGCGCATTATAAATGTACTATTATTATTATTATTATTATTATTATTATTATTATTATTATTATTATAGATCACATCAATAAATATATAAACATCAGTAAATAATACGGGAATGCCTGCATTTTTATCGGGTCCTTCTGCACATTGATTTTTATTGAGCATTTTGTTTATTACAGTAGTAGTAGTAGTAGTAGTAGTAGTAGTAGTAGTAGTAGTAGTAGTAGTAGTAGTAGTAGTAGTGGTAGTAGTAGTAGTAGTAGTAGTAGTAGTAGTAGTAGTAGTAGTAGTAGTAGTAGTAGTAGTAGTAGTAGTAGTGGTAGTGGTAGCGGTAGCGGTAATGGTAGTGGTATTGGCAGTAAAGTCTTACTAAAATTGAAGCAAAGTACGCCAAAATTCCATGGTTTATGGCGCGTTAAGCAAATTCCCCCTAGAAATCACCGCCCAGTGCAATATGATCCGATATTGGGCAAGCCTAGCCAATGCTGGATACAGCAAATTTTCATCACCTCTATTTTTGCGCGTTAGAATACATGCAAACAAATAATATACAGATCAAATGGATAAATAGTATTAAAATGATTCTTGACTCAACGGGACAAGGTAACGTGTTTAGCTTAGAACATATTAACCAGAAAGAACTTGTCAAACGAACAAGACAATGGAGAATATATTTATGGACAAGTGGAAATATGATATTAACGTTTCAAATAGGTTGACATCTTATGCACTAATAAAACACGAATTTAAATTTGAAACATACCTAAAGAAATTAGACACTAGAGAAGCTCTAATACTTTGCCTTTGAACCATTCACCAGGTATTGCATTCTTTATTCTAAGAAATAAACGTTGGGCATTAATATGCCTCATTGATGTTGCTCTTGCCACATCCTGCATCGCAATCCATTTGCGAGATTTTGGATGAACTAAATCACGGAAATATTGAATGCCTTTTTTGGCCATAGGGTGCAAATATAATACGGCATCATTATCACGAATCAACTCGTTGCCCCAAAGATGTCGCTCGCTCTAAGGCATCTTCCCAACAACTGGGTTGCGGCATTGATCATATAAATATCTTTAAAGCTTCGATCTGTTCTTTATATACGTTTGGTATCTTCTGATGGTTAGGTGGCAGTTTATTGCACAAAAATAAACATTCTACTGGAAATGGATCAACGTACCTTCGTAGAAGTGTCCTTGCAACACTTGACCAAGATGAGTTTGAAGTGAGTAACTTATTCAAGAATTTCAGTTTTAGCGAAGCACACTTTGCTAAAACATTAACCAAACCCAGGCCTCCATCATGCTTTTCATTGGTGAGGGTTGACTGCGATACTAAATGGGCTTTGTCCTCCCATAAGAAGGACAAAAGTAACGCGTTGATCTTTGAATCTACTGATTTGGGCATATGAACTACAGAAGCGGTATACCACAGTCCAGATAAAATTAAATTATTAAGGACAAATGTCCTGCCAAATACAGCTAGGCGACGTCGTTTCTAATTTAACAATGCACACTTTAGCTTCGATAGCCTTTCTTCCCAGTTTATTATTACATCCTGTTCTCTACTAAAGTAAATACCCAAAATCTTTATGACATCATCTGACCAGTTAATAATATCCATAACATTGTCAGTTCTGTCCTTCCAAGCGCCCAAAAATAATCCCTTAGATTTGTCTCTATTGACTTTAGCCCTGGTGCCTTTTGAAAATCTGATAATACGCCATTTAAAATTCTAAAATCTGAATTTTTACCTGCAAACACAGTCGTATCATCTGCATATTGAGACACCTTTAGTGGCCTTTCTACACCACGTATACATATTCCTTGAAAATCATTACGTTGCCTTAATGTGGCTCCCAACGATTCCATAGCTATGACGAATAGAAATGGAGACAATGAGCAACGCTGTCTGACACCTCGTTCCAACACCACAGGTTCAGATAGATGATTATTTACTAAATAGCAACTTGTTATATCAGTATATAAAATATTGACCCATTTAATAAATCTGGAACCAAAGCCAATATGGTCTAAAGACTTAAACAAGAAATCCCATTCAAGTCTGTCAAACGCCTTCTCGTTATCAAGTGATATTATTGCTGCTGGGATGCAATCCTGTTCAACTAATTGAATAAGGTCTCGTATAAGCAATGTGTTGTTTAATATTGTTCTTCCTGGTACAGAGCACGTTTGATCATCATCAATTACTTCGCCTAGGACTGCGCCAAGTTTTAATGTTAGTGCCCGAGTAATAATCTTATAGTCTTCACAGATTAGAGAGATTGGTCTATAATTCTGTATTTCATTTCTGTCACCCCTCTTGTATATAAGCCAAACATGTGCTTGGGCCATCGATGGAGGGAGATGCCCTTGCTTAAAAATGCTGGCTGCTATTTCTTCTAATACTGGACCAAATATGTGCCAGAATGATTGATAAAATTCGACTGGAAGTCCGTCACAGCCAGGAGACCTTTCTAACTTTATACCTTTGAGGGATTTTGTCAAATCATCAATTGTTAGTGATTGGTCACAACTTTCACGACATGCATCTGGAAGTCTTTGCGTTATATTAGCTGTAGTATCTCTAGTTGCAGTTTCATCACTTCCCTCAGATTTATACAATGATTTGTAAAATTTGGATACTGTTTCCATCATCTCTGAATTTGAGGACACTGATACGCCATCATTAGTCTTCAGTGACCGTATTAATTTCTCTATAGCTCTTGCTTTTTCCAAGTTACAAAAGTAACATGTGGGCTTTTCTCCCTCGGTGTGCATGTGTGCTCTTGTCCTTATTTTGGCCCCATCAAACTGATATTGCTCTATTTCATTTAGACTACCTTTTAATTTAACTAATAGTTCGTAACAATTATATTCTCCATCATTAATTTTCTTATTAATTTTACACACTGACCGCTGAGGCGACTTTTTACGCTTCCGTATTTCTCATGCTTTCCTGATGGAATACTGCCTTGAAATATGTTTCAGGTCGGATTTAAGATCCTCCCACCAGTCTGTTATACATTCATAAAAACTTATCTTTTCATCCCAGTGCCTCCAACAACTTTCAACACATTTGCGATAGCAACTATCTCGTAACAACGCTACATTGAGTTTCCAAAATCCATCTCCTCGTTTGATCTAGTCAGCATTGTCTAATGTGATGGAATACATATTGTGATCAGAGAAAGTTACTGGTTTTATGTTAGTTTTACACATGTAACCTTTCAATGATCGTTCTACATAGATCCTGTCCAATCTGGATGCTTTCTTTCAATTGGTTGAAAACCAAGTAAAGTCCCTGCCCTCTGGATTTACAATCCAATAAGTGTCTAACAAGCGTTTATATTCACAGATGTGTTTCAAAATATTATGAGATGTGTCATTAAAATTAGTCCTAGCGTTTCTGTCTTTAACTTCATCTAATATGCAATTAATATCACCGCCCATAATTAGGTTTTCAGGCGTTCTGTCTTGAATTATTGTGGAAACATCTTTTAGAAATTCACGGCGCAATTGATGAGAGGTTGGCGCATAAAGGCACATCAAATTTAAACTTGTGCTTAGTACATCAATTGATGCACAAATCCATCGTTCATTTGTATCTGATGACGACGATATAACATCAACATAGTTGAGACAGCGGGGCAGGATAAGAATGGCCACTCCCGCGCTATTATCTTGTGATAAAGAATAAAAAAGCTGCACTTTTGAAATATCTTTGAGAGATTCATACACTTAAATTTTTTGAATTTTGGTCTCTTGTAGAAAAGCAATATCAACTCTCTCATTTGCTAATTCTTCAAGCAAGTGGCGTTGCTTGAATTCGGTATGTAATCCTCTGCAATTGATGGTGCAGATAATCATAATTTGTAAAATGATGTTTACAACCGCCATCATTAGATTAACTTGATTTGCTTTTTAGCTCGTTTCTTAGACCATTTACCTAATTTTCCTGCGAATTCAATGTTTCCTAGTTCTACCACAGACAAATATTCATATTTGGAAATATCAGAATCATGGCGCAGTAGACGATATTTCACGCCTCTCGCTGTGACATATGGCATTAACACTTCACCCCCTTCTGATCGGTACATTACCATTTCATCCTTCATCTGTGTACTCTGTGTTTGAATGGACACATCTGATTCTGCAACTGACATTGTATCATCATCCATATCATTTACTTCAATCTCATATTCTGAGCTATTGTCATCTTTATGACGCTTATTGCTACTTAAGTTACATTTGGCAGGAGCGTCATTCACCATATCTTCAAGTTGACTTAAATCAAGTGGGCTTAGCGGAAAATCGACTGAACTTTCCGTCTTCTGAGTCCTAAACTTATCCTGTCCTAATTTTAATTCATCTTCTAAGGAATTGTAAACTGGCTCTTCTGTAAGATCAGCATTTTCCTGCGTGTCTTTTACAGCCACGTTTGGCTCCACTGCATTTTGATTATTTTCTTGACTAAAGGTTATACCCTCCTCTAATACTTGAATTTCATCAACTGTAGTTACTTTAACAGGATTTGATGATTTGTTTGTGTCATTTTCAGTGGCATGAACCAGAACAACAGCTTCTGTAGTGATTGCTTTAGAAGCATTTGACTCAGTTGCATCCTTTAATGGACGATTATCTTCTGATACTGAGGGCTTGTTTTGATTTTTGGACAGTGCCATTTAAAATGGTCAACTGAACCACAGAGCAAACATTTGTTTCGATTGGGACAATCTGTTGCCAAATGGTCAGTACTTAGGCAGATCCGGCACTCTTTAATTTGCCCTCTATACCATAAGGGCAGGACAAAGCTGCCATCAAGCGTCAATCTGCTTGGTAAAGGCCTATCCACTTTATCAAACCAGATGTGTCTTACACCGTTTTCTAGTGTTCTGTCAAAGTGATACATTTCCCGTTTAATCTTTTGCACTTTGCCATACTTCTTGAGTTCATTCATGATTCTGTCATCTGGTATTTATAGTGGAACTTTCATCTTCACTTAGCAACCTATCTGACTCGATTTTCTCTACGTTACAAACTTTACCTTTTACAATAAGAACATCTTCTAGAAGCTTTTCGTTGACCCCTCATTTGACACTGTTACATTCCATACAGTTTTAGAAACATTGATAAGCCCTTGCAAAGCAGCAGGTCCCGTGCCAATGGCATCCTTTTACCCATGATACACGTCGATAGCCATGACACCCCCACCCCTTAGTTGTTATCTTAAGGCTTAGGATAGGCGTATAGGTTGCCATGGAGTTTTATAAAAAGAGGAAACCAATACTACTACAATATTAATACAAAAATATAACACCAAGACGTCGGGGAAAGAGCTAAACACTAAATAAATAGTGTCCCCTTTTGAAACCCTGACGTTTACCAACAAATATACGAATAGAGAGTACAGTCGTATATTTGTTAGTTTGAACCACTTTCTAAGTGGTTCACTAACACCTAACCGATTAAAGTGGTTTCCTAATGCATACTAACATATTACAGACATATATTTGTTAGTCTGTTCGAGTTGACGGCGGACAGCCAACTGACTATAAAAATTTATATAATCAAAGTACTAGGCTTGCGCTTACAAATGACAAAGGAATTAAATCCACTCACTCAAGCGATTTTGCCAAATACAATGCGCTAGCCAACGAACCATAGAAATAACATACTGGCGCGGGGAGAAAAGTATTGCATTGACCACAGTAAGAGGAGACCTATTAAATGGCTGAAACTGCCAGCTAAGAGGAGTGCCTTTAGAAAATGGAGACACAAAATGCGCTCCAACCAAGACAAGAATTTACAAATTAAACATAAAGTTTGAAAGGAAATACTAATACGAAATATATGTATAAAATTTATCTACAGAATCGCGCTAGAAACTAGCAAATTCGGGAAGCAATTGCAGAGCTAAATAAATGCGTGCGTTCACTTCGACTACTACTCATTGATCATTGGCAATCATGTAATAATAATAATAATAATAATAATAATAATTGCTTATGATCATGTCGATAGTCACTTTAGGACTGGCGGTATGATCAGCGAACGAAAAGAAGATAATAATAATGATAATAATAATAATAATAACTAGAACACATTTACTGAAGTAACTGTAAATCTGCGATGTATCGCCATGAAGAAATAGTATAAGGCCTCTTCTAATAAAGAGTTGAAATATGGCGTGTCTTCTAGCATGATCATTGAATTTGCTTGACGAAAGGCAGGTAACTTATGCCAAACGTGAAAACTGCGAAAGATTTGCTCATGAATGACCTTGACCCGAAGGGAGATATTTAAATTTTCATCAGAAATTATTTAGATCTCTCAAGGCTCTAGAATCTGGCCAGGTTTGAAGAGAATCGGAAGAAAACTATAGGAGATAACACTGTTCGAATATTGCTCCCATAGGTTTACTATGGGGATATGTGGCAGCCAAAAGCTAATTTTCTCGAAAACCCTTTGTCAAATCAACCTGAAATTTGAGACCAAATCAAGTCAATATGAGAGATAGAAGTTAACCAAATTTCAAGTCGATCGGACCAAAACTCATTTTGGCGGCCATTTTGAAAAAAAAAATTTTGAAAAAGATTTTTTTTTTCAACCGCGAGTTCATTTCTGCCAAAAAATTTTTTTGGTAATTTTGACCCCAAAAAGTTCGCCTGGCCGTCATTTTCAAAAAAAAAAAAATTTCGAAAAGAATTTTTCAAAATTTTTTATTTTAATTGTCATCCTGAGCTCATTTCTGCAAAAAACGAAAACTGGTATTTTTGGCCAAAATTTTTTCATGGCGGCCATTTTTTCAAAAATAATCATCAGTGGCAACATCCTACCCAAGTATGGGAGTGCTCCGATCAAAACTCCAGGTGTAGTAGCACTTCAAACATTCATTTGAAATCCCCATACATTTCCTATGGGAGTTTTTGCCATGCATTGTGGGGTCAAAGGTCTGGCGGCCATTTTGAAAAAAAATAATTTTTCAAAAACAAATGGCCAGTAGTAACATCCTCAGCAAGTATGGTAGTGATCCGTTCAAAACTCTGGCTGTAGTCCCACTTCAAAGATCAATTTTGAACATCCCCATACATTTCCTATGGGAGTTTTTGCCCACTCAAGGGCAGATAACTCAACAACTAGTGGGCGGAGCCAAATTAAAAGTAATAGCCATCGATTGTGGCATGGGCCCTTGAGGTTGACCAAGTTTGGAGTTGATCGGATGAAAACTCTAGGAGGAGATGCGGTCTAAACTTTTTAGGCAGAATAAGTATAATAATAATAATAACTAGAGAACATTTACTGAAGTAACTGTAAATCTGCGATGTCTGGCCATGAACAAATAGTATAAGTCCTCTTCTAATAAAGAGATGAAATAAGGTGTTTCTTCGTACATGATCTTTGAAGTTTCATGATGCAAGGGAGGTAACGTATGCCAAGCATGAAAACTGGAAAGCTTTACTGGTGAATGACCTTGACCCCAAGGGAGATGTTAAAATTTTCAATGGAGATTTTTTAGATCTCTTAATGTTCTAGAATATGGCCAGGTTTGAAGAGAATCGGAAGAAAACTATAAGAGATAACGCTGTTCCAATATTGCTCCCATAGCTTTACTATGGGGATATCCGGCAACGAAAAGCTAATTTTCTCGAAAACTGTTGGTCGGATCACCTTTAAAGTTGAGACCAAATCAAGTCAATTTAAGAGATAGAAGTTCACCAAATTTCAAGTCGATCGGAGCAAAAGTCATTTTGGCGGCCATTTTGAAAAAAAAAGATTTGAAAAAGATTTTTTTTTTTTTCAACCACGAGTTCATTTCTGCAAAAAAATTTTTTTGGTAATTTTGACCCCAAAAAGTTCGCCTGGCCGTCATTTTTCCAAAAAAAAAATTTTCGAAAAATATTTTTCAAAATTTGTTATTTTAATTGTCATCCTGAGCTCATTTCTGCTAGAACCAGGGATTAATTGGTCTTCAATGGCATACGAATTGTATGTCTCTACTATTTAATAAACATGCTGTCGAATATTTTGAAACTAATTTGACTGGGTAGCAAATAGGCAGCAACAGCACCGACTCAAATTAGTCTCAAAAAATTTAACAGCTTATCTGTATAGTTTTCTGGAAATTGATAGTCAGTGAGTTAAGGGATTGAGTGATCACAACACGAGCTAGGTGTGGGTGGATCTTAGCTAGATGTGGGCAGGGCTTAGCAAAAAATAGAAAGGTCCATTCGTACACTTGACAGATTATTTCGGTTTCAAGACAATGTATTGTTACTGAATATTGATTCTGATCGCAACATTGACGGGTGGAATTTCATTATGACGTCATAAATTCAAGCGGTTGATTGTTTTCATTCATGATAATTCTAAGTTAGTTATGTATGACTATTTGTATTGGCTGGAATTGTTGTCACGTGCGTGTGTGTAGATAGAATCAAGGGGTTCATTGACAGCCATGCCTGTTCTGTCCCGCCTATTTATTATTCTGTATCTGCCAATACATTTTCCGGTTTAGATCGATTAAAACTTGATTTACAGAAATGTCTGTATAAAGGTGATGTGATGGTCATTTTGGTGCTGGTTGGACTGTGTACTGTTTCCGCCTAATGGCAGAGGCAGTGCCCGGTCAGAGTAGTTTCAAAATTGTCAACGGATTGTTTTACTAAAATAATTAATCAATCAAAAGACATACAATTCATACATTTGAATGGTTAATTCGATTTATGACTGAGTTTAATCTCTTGGTCATAATTTTGACATTAGCTCCTGGGTTTTTATGTGTGCGTGCCTGCGTGCATACGCTTATTGTCACTTGTGAGAAATATTTCGTTTAACAAATGAAAATGTAGGGGAGATGATTATGCTTGAGCATTAATTTGTGTTTGCTAAGTTGCCTCCCTTATACCATCTATTCTGTTTTCCGCTGTTATTTATGTAAATGCAGTGTTTTTAATGGTAAGTGTTTTCTTGCTGGGTGTTCATTTGTGGGCCGGGAGAGGGCTATCTTGGCAGTTTTACAACTGGCGGAGGAATTGTAAATAACACTAAAACAGGGATTTTTTACCAATAATCTGGCCAGGTTTGAAGAGAATCGGAAGAAAGTATATGGGATAATACTGTTCCAAAATTGCTCCCATAGGTTTACTATGGGGATATGTGGCAACGAAAAGCTGATTTTCTCGAAAACTATTTGTCGGATCAGCTTTAAATTTGATACCAGATGAAGTCAATATGAGAGATAGAAGTGCACCAAATTTAAACTCGATCGGAGCAGAACTCATTTTGGCGGCCATTTTGAAGAAAAAAAAATTTGAAAAAGATTTTTTTTTTCAACCACGAGTTCATTTCTGCAAAAAAAAATTTGTTGGTAATTTTGACCCCAAAAAATTCGCCTGGCCGTCATTTAAAAAAAAAAAATTTTCGGAAACAAATTTTTCAAAATTTGTTATTTTAATTGTCATCCTGAGCTCATTTCTGCAAAAAACGAAAACTGGTATTTTTGCCCAAAATTTTTTCATGGCGGCCATTTTGAAAAAAATATTTTTTTCAAAAATAATCATCAGTGGCAACATCCTAACCAAGTATGGGAGTGCTCCGATCAAAACTCTAGGTGTAGTAGCACTTCAAACATTCATTTGAAATCCCCATACATTTCCTATGGGAGTTTTTGCCATGCATTGTGGGGTCAAAGGTCTGGCGGCCATTTTGAAAAAAAATTATTTTTCAAAAACAAATGGCTAGTTGTAACATCCTCAGCAAGTATGGTAGTGATCCGATCAAAACTCTGGCTGTAGTCCCCACTTCAAAGATCAATTTTGAACATCCCCATACATTTCCTATGGGACTTTTTGCCCACTCAAGGGCAGATAACTCAACAACTAGTGGGCGGAGCCAAAATAAAAGTAATAGCCATCGATTGTGGCATGGGCCCTTGAGGTTGACCAAGTTTGGAGTTGATCGGATGAAAACTCTAGGAGGAGATGCGGTCTAAACTTTTTAGGCAGAATAAGTATAATAATAATAATAACTAGAGAACATTTACTGAAGTAACTGTAAATCTGCGATGACTGGGTATTAAGGAGTATTGGACATTGAACATGTCTGATGCTGATCTGATAAAAAGTTTGCGTTGTCACAGTTCCAAGATCCATAGTTGAAATTCCCGTACTTTTACACAGGGTATGGAAAAGCTGATTTCTTGAAAACCGATAGCCTAGACCCTAAAGTATAAAATAATGTGTCCTGATTTGCTGAAGTAAAATTTTTACCAAAATCAAGGAAAATGCCATTAAATCTCAAATAAAGGATAGATTAATGAATTAACGGTAAAGGGGAGGCAATTCATGCAGAAAGCTCATAAATTTTTTGTCATAAATTACCACCCTTTACCTGTTGAAGATGATGAAGTGCAGGTAACTTATGCCAAACATGAAAACTGGCAAGCTTTACTCATGAATGACCTTGACCCCAATGGTGATATTAACATTTTTATTGGAAACTTTTTAGATCTCTTAATGTTCTAGAATCTGGCCAGGTTTGAAGAGAATCGGAAGAAAACTATAAGCGATAACGCTGTTCCAATATTGCTCCCATAGCTTTACTATGGGGATATGCGGCAACGAAAAGTTGATTTTCTCGAAAACTGTGGGTCGGAGCAACTTTAAATTTGATACCAAATCAAGTCAATATGAGAGATAGAGGTTCAGCAAATTTCAAGTCGATCGGAGCAAAAGATTTTTTTTTTCAACCGCGAGTTCATTTCTGCCAAAAAAAATTTTTGGTAATTTTTGACCCCAAAAAGTTCGTCTGGCCGTCATTTTTAAAAAAAAAAAATTTCCGAAAAAATTTTTTTCAAAATTTGTTATTTTAATTGTCATCCTGAGCTCATTTCTGCAAAAAAGGAAAACTGGTATTTTTGCCCCAAATTTTTTCATGGCGGCCATTTTGAAAAAAATATTTTTTTCAAAAATAATCATCAGTGGCAACATCCTACCCAAGTATGGGAGTGCTCCGATCAAAACTCTAGGTGTAGTAGCACTTCAAACATTCATTTGAAATCCCCATTCATTTCCTATGGGAGTTTTTTCAAAAACAAATGGCCAGTTGTAACATCCTCAGCAAGTATGGTAGTGATCCGTTCAAAACTCTGGCTGTAGTACCACTTCAAAGATCAATTTTGAACATCCCCATACATTTCCTATGGGAGTTTTTGCCCACTCAATGGCAGATAACTCAACAACTAGTGGGCGGAGCCAAAATAAAAGTAATAGCCATCGATTGTGGCATGGGCCCTTGAGGTTGACCAAGTTTGGAGTTGATCGGATGAAAACTCTAGGAGATGCGGTCTAGACCTATTAAAATTCCCGAGCTGAACAAATGTTTTCCCTACAAGCTTTGATACTAATGGGAAGTCTACATCAAATATAAATAGTTCGTATACAACATTATCTGTTAGCATAACAGAACAAGCGATTGAGTTTCCACGCTCTTCCGTGTCCATTACCACGTATACGTGTATGCTAGACATGACTAATTGAAAACCACATGCACGGAAAGCTTATATAACGGTTTGGAAATGGGGGATGTTACCTGTTAATGGAAGTTTTTCTAATTAAGACATTGACCAATCGTTTACTTGCACGTAGGTATTGTTATTTAAATTGTGTACGTCGAGGGAAATTATTATGCTAAACTATAGCACGAGCATACGTCTATGTGGTTGTGAAACCAATTTCATCTTGATTGTAGCGATAAAACATCGCCTATACACTGAAATAACCTGACTTACATTCATCATGTCCTCCAAATAAAGTAGAGGAATTGTTGGTGGATGGCGAATTGGAGTGGGTGGGCTGCGATGGAAACAAATATACCAGACACCTTGTACGATCTAAGACATTCACTGGTGTTTGGAATAGAAAATATCATTCTCCGAAGTTTTATTAAGATCAAGGACATGCTTTCCATGGCTACTGGCCGTGTATTATCCATCTTTATCCATAACGACTCACTCACTCTCTCTGTCTATCTCACTCTTCACACGCCACTCTCTCTCTCTCTCTCTCTCTCTCTCTCTCTCTCTCTCTTTCTCTCTCTCTCCCCATCTCTTACCATCTTTCATAATCTCTCTCTCTCTCTCTCTCTCTCTCTCTCTCTCTCTCTCTCTCTCTCGCTCTCGCTCCTCTCTTGCGCTCTCTTTCTCTCCACGCCCCTCTCTCCCTCTCTCTCTCTCTCTCTCGCTCTCTCTGACATGCCACAATATATCGCCTGTGATCTAATATTACCATGATAGTGCATGTTAATGGGTCAGTAATTTGACAGTATTTGACTCTATTGGCCTGGTATTGGTCCAGTGCCGACCAAGTAAACTGCAGTTTTTCACAAAATAATTCCCAATGCTAACATTTTAACCAAGTATGGTAATGATCTGATCGAAACTGTGGATGTAGTTGTAGTTAAAAGTTCTATACTTGACGGTCCTGTAAGTGTAATGTGGGGACAATTTGGGCACTGAAAAGCGGATCTCTCGAAAAGCTACCAACTTGATACTAAATCAGGTCACTATAAGAGTGGGAATGTAACCAAATTTCAAGTCGATCTTAGCACAACAACTTTGGCGGCCATTTTGAAGATACAAACATTTTTTTATTTCAAATTTTTGGAGCATGGGGATTTGATTTCTGCTCAAAAAATTAATATTGACATTGGTAACGTCAAATGCATAACGATGTACGGCTTTGATTCGATGAAACTCTAGGGGTAATAGCAATTAAAATGTATATTTTATAGTGTAAATCATGATACATTTCTTATGCACGCTTTTGTAAGACAGAACTTGTTACATTGAAGGGGTACACTCGGATGGAAACTCTTGGATTAGCCCCATTCAAACGAAATCCATATAAGTTTCAATTAATGATATTATTAACGAGAAACCATATTCATTTTAGGATGCATATTCAGCTTTAAGTATGGCAGAAATTAACAACTAATGCGGTGTATATCGTGTATTTGCATATGAATGCAGCCGCAGGAATACCTTTGACGAGTACGTTGAACCGTTTGTACTCATCTCATACGGTAAGCGTGTTTAAATAATTAATCTTTTAATGTAATTCATATTCAGGTAAATAATTTGAGTATGTTGTACAGCTCCCAATGAACTGTATTTCAAAATAATCAAACAAAATAGGGGAGAGTGGGTATAGTTCAGACAGAGGGATGATACAGACACTCTCTCTACTGCCCAAACCTTACACGTTACAAGCTCCATAATTGGCTGAAAACATCCCCAGCAATCATTCCTAAATGTCGAAAACAGGACAAAATTCCACTGGACAACCAGACAAAATTTCACCCGGACATAATCTCACCGCACATAACCCCACCTGGACAACTCCTATCGGACAAATTCACACCCAGACAAAATCCCACCCGAAAAAAATCCCACAGGACATAATCCCACCCAGAGAAAATTCCACTGGACATAATCCCACACAGACAGAATTTCACCCATACATAATATCAATTTGTAAAATTGCAACAATTGAATCATTATGAGACAGGTCAGACCACACGGTTAACGATTCCCTTTACAAAAAACATGATATCGTTCGAATCGCATTCGAGAGCTATATACCTAGTAGTAGTAGTAGTAGTAGTAGTAGTGGTAGTAGTAGGAGTAGTAGTAGTAGTAGTAGTAGTAGTAGTAGTAGTAGTAGTAGTAGTAGTAGTAGTAGTGGCAGTGGTAGTAGTAGTAGTAGTAGTAGTAGTAGTAGTAGTAGTAGTAGTAGTAGTAGTAGTAGTAGTAGTAGTAGTAGTAGTAGTAGTAGTAGTAGTAGTAGTAGTAGTAGTAGTAGTAGTAGTAGTAGTAGTAGTAGTAGTAGTAGTAGTAGTAGTAGTAGTAGTAGTAGTAGTAGTAGTAGTAGTAGTAGTAGTAGTAGTAGTAGTAGTAGTAGTAGTAGTAGTAGTAGTAGTAGTAGTAGTAGTAGTAGTAGTACAGCAGCAGCAGCAGGTCAAGTTTGGATGAAATGGAAGCAGTTTTTTGTTGGTACTAACATGGTTGTAGGCTCACACGATGGAACCACCATCATCCTTTTCCACACTCTTATCTATCTATCTATGTTAGATGACAACCTTTACATTTGGCCCCGCCCCCAGGGGGTGGGGTGTCAAAAAGTCACACAATTTATTGTAATACAACTCCTCCAAAACCATTGGACGGAATTCAACCAAATTTGGAATGTAACTTACCCACATATCAATGTGGAGTGGATGACCACATTTACCTTTGACCCTTTGGAATGGGCGTGTGGGTGAAAAGTTCGTGAAAATGATTTAAATGCAGCTCCTCCGACACTGTGGAGTGAAATTCAACCAAACTATGTATGCGAGTTATCCATATGATTGCGGAATGCAAAGGGACATTTACATTTGGCTCCGCCCCCGAGTGTGGGTTGTAGGCGATGGTCAAAGGTCCAAAGCCGTGAACGTAGGGATTTCCGATGACACATCATCGACTGAGCAATCTAGTTTCAATTATATTTGGTAGGACGCATTCATACGGCGTACGGAACCCAAGTTTGTTCTAAAGAAGCTGGTCGGCCAATTGCGCGGGCGGACACCTTACATTTTGGCAGATTTTTTGAAACTTCTTTGAAAATCTTTTTCAAACCTACTTGCGTGATTTAATTTAAAACTCGGGAAATATCATCTAGGGCAAGAGCTGAACCAAGTTTGTTCAAGGGAACTTGATTCGTCAACTGGTACATTGGCCGTCTAGGATGACCTAGTTTTCACGAAAACAACTTCTCCAATCTGCTGAGCATATTGGCCGGAATTTGTGAGATATGATGAGGGAAGTTAATACATAAAAACACATGGCCACCGTTGACCACGCAATGTGTTGCGTGGTTGGTGACAATATTCGATTTTTAAGTAATGGCTTTTGAAGTCGGAATTGGTTCTATCTAGATTTTCCTGTATGCTGAATTCAAATTTCCACTTTCGAAAATGTTCGAATTAACGGGTTGACGACTATCCTGGATGATTTTCCCAACAAAAACTCCCATACTGAAGCATATGGAAATTTAACATATCCTCTCACGGACAACTGGCCCGATTTCAATTATATTTGGCAGTAACACAGCGTACATAGATCTAAGCTGCTATAAAGTAAGACGATCAACCAATTTTGCTGGTGGCCATCTTGGATTTTGGCAAATTTGTAGAAATGTCTTTTACAATCTACGAAATCACAGTAAAACCTGATGCAATATCATCAGCGCAAGAGCTGAAGCAAGTTTGTTCAAGTGAGCTGGATTGTCCAAATGATTGGCAGCTGTTTTTAGATGACATTGTATTCGCGAAGATGAGTTGCTGAATGGATTGGAGTGAAATTTGGGAGATATGGTTAGGAAATAAGGGGCATTAAATTTCATTTAAGCGAAGGTGATACGTAAAATAATAATAATTGGCCACCATTAACCAAACAAATGTATCTTGTTTGGCGGCCATTTTTTTTTTTAATTTGAATAATTTTGAAGCCACGAACGGTTTTTGTTAAGTTAAGTGGCATGCTAATTTCAAATTTCCTCTTTCGAATCTCTCGGCGAGGCGCAATAGGAAACTCAAACTGTCCCCATCACGAGAACCTTGGCCGATTTTAATTTTATTTCGCAAGAATCATTCTTTGGGCATAAAGGTACAAGTTTGTTTAAAGGAAAGCAATTAACCAGATCTAGTATTTTGGCTGGTTATTAGTAACGTATTTAAAACTTCTGTGAAACTGCTTTGGGTGTGGGATCGATTCAAATCTCACGAAACATCATCTGGGTCAACAGGTGAACCAAATATGGTCAAAGGCAACTTGATTGGTCAACTGTTTCAGAGGCCCTCTTGGATGAACTCGTTTTCGCGAAAACGACTTCTCCAGTACCTCTTACCATATCTGGCTGAAATTGGGTGATATAATTAAGGACTAAGGTTTGTCATGCTGCTACGTCAAAAAAACATGACTACCATGGATCAATCAAAATTTAGCATGGTGGCCATCTTAAATTTTCTGAACATTTATGAAAAAATCACACAAATCACTTCTTATTAACCACTGGGCCAATTTTAATAACATGTGTCTAAATGTCATTCACATATATTAGATTGGTAAATTTTCCAGTGAGCATCTGGTCTTGTTGGGTTGCGTTAGTGGCCAATAATACCAGGTGAGCGATACATGTGCCTTGGCTCTCTTGCTCAACTTCGGCTTTCATAACGCTTCATAGAGGCGCTCTGTACAATGCAATGGTCCAAGTATGTTCATTACTAGTAAAAATGTGAGGATATATCTTCCATATCTTCGCGGAGTTTGATGTAATTCTTGTTCTTCATTTCAGTTTTCAATTTGAATTGAGAGCAATAATTCCCGGATCGCAGTCCATCCTTGTCTATTCTCTTCGCGCCAAAATCAGCACCAGAACTCATTGTACAACATAATATCTTCAATATATATGGTGAGTTAGTTACATTTCATAAATTAAATTCTACAGACAGGGCAGGAAAACATTAACCCTTTTACAATACAGGAGAAGCTTTTTTTTATTATCTTTACCTTGTCTGAAAAATTAAGCTCATGACTTGGCAACAATCTATCCATCCGCCCGTCGTCAATTCATCCATAGGTCAACCTATTCGTTAAACAACTTCTCAAGAACCGCTTGGCAGATTTCAATTATATTTGGCAGGAAGCACCCTTATGTCATAAACGAAGCCTCCCATACCAGAGCAATAAGAAATTTAAAATATCTTCTCGAGAACTGATGGAGCAATTTTAACCAAATTTGGTTGGACGCATCTTTGGGTCATAAAGATCCAAATATTTTCAAATAAAGCTGGTCGGCCAATTTGGTCAGCGGCCATCTTGGCTATTGACCAATTTTCAGAAACATCTTTTTAAATCTTCTCGGAAACCACTTAGCGTGTTACTTCTAAACTCCTGAAGCGAAGTTAGTTGGCCAAACACATTTGTGGCCATCTTGGATGACCTGATTTACACCAAAATGACTTCTCCCGAATCGGCGAAGGTATTTGGCCGAAATTTTGCGAAGTATGATTAGGGACTGTGGGTTGCTCAAGTTGGTTTAAGAGAAGCTAGTACATATCAGAAAATGTTATTTGTTGAATTTTGATACAGAAATTGATTTTGTTTAGGTTATTGGCTATGCTCATTTCAGGCGGATTTCCCTTTGATGGCCATCTTTGATTTTCTCCTGTTAAAACTGCAATAGTAAAACAATTGGGAACTTTAATTGTCTTCCAGAGAAGCACTGGACCAATTTTAACAAAATTTTGCAGGATGCATACTTGTTCCTATTGGGAACATCCTCAATGTTATGCTTATAGTCGGATTGCTTTTTTAGTTGTCTAATCTATGCACCAGGTGCGAGATAGAGGGCTCTCAAGCCTCTTGTTAAGTATTCTGACTTGAAGCTGTTGTCTACCCTACTGGTAAAATCGGGGGGGGGGGGGGGAGGGTGTTGGGGTGGTGGTTAGGGTTGCACGATTATTCACTTTTCATAATCGCGATCATCTAAGAAAAATAATCGCGATCATACGATTAATCATGAACTATATTAACTACGTCAATGCTGCTTAGAGGACGTTATTATGCTACTGCAGATTGTAAGAGTATGGGTTAGGCTCATGGGTATACATACAAAGACAGAATACGCCAGTTGCTGGTTGCAAACAAAGGAATGTATCAAGATTTTTCTAGACGGAAAACGGAAGGTAACGTATTTCGTTTAATTGTAGCCTATGCTCTAATAGAAGTCCACCCCCTAACTTTGACATATGAGCTCCAATGATTTCTTAGCAGTTTTAAAACGGCAAAACTCTGTATTAGAAGCCCACCCCCTAACTCAGCAGATAATTTGTAAGAATAGCGTGTATAATAATAACAATTGTGTCACATGGTCGGATTTGTAAATTTCGACCACCTATTAGATTAATACTAATAGTAGGCCACGTATGTTCAAGATATAATAAAGTTTATTCCACACTTTTGTAGTTAAAATGCGCTTAAAACAGTCTTGGCGTGATTAAATAGCTTCCTTATAAATATATTGTAAGACCAAATTTATGTACCAAACAAGTACGGGAGAAAATGGGCATCAATTTTGTAACGCCGATCAACATTAAATGATCCAAATTGAATTATTACGAACGACAATATAGCCGGCTTCTTAAGTTGGCGAGCCAGTGGCTCTTTTGCGATGGGAGGCGGCGTGTTCTCGCGAGATATTATACGCTAACGGGAGTTTATCAAACGGGTATCCGTTATTCAGATCAGTATAATACTCCGTTCCTATCGCGCAATGATAATATATAGAAATTCCCGAGTTCCGAGTCCCCCATTCCAGAAAATTTATATCCGAGTACTCGCTCTAAAATAAACTTCAATTGGAGGCTTCTTCTTCTTTTCGTTCGCTGATCATACCGCCAGTCCTGTAAGTGACTATCGACATGATCATAAGCGTTAAGTGCGTGGCTCCATGGTTTATTAGAGTGCGCCGTACGGCCTGGAACCTCCGTCTTCAGCACTAGAGGTTTCTGTCAGGGTTACCTCACCCTTACCTCCTTTAGTCGCCTCTTACGACACGCAGACGACACGCAGAGGATACGGAAGGTGTATTCTAAGCCCCACCTACAGGGCAAAGGAGGCGAATCACGTGATTTGTATTTTTTTCGCGACGCCATTTTATATCAAATTGTGGATTAATTTTGATGTAATAAACGACCTTTATTAAAGGATACGCAATATTTAGGCGCTCAAATCAAATAATTTCACTTCCACGGGGATGTTTTGAGGTATACATTAAACATAGGCGTAGGCGGTGAGAATTCTTACGTGAGAAAATGCGTTGAATTTCTGTGGTATCAGTTCTAGAACTTTTTTGGGAAAACCGTTAGCGCATAACCATTCAGAGAATGGGGAACGCTGGATAAGCGTGTGTGATTACAGCAACAATGACAAATAGCGACCAAGTGAACAATCTTTATTCATCTAAAACTAATCCTGAGTCAATACAAACAAATCAGTTATTTATTTATTTAGTTTATTTAATCATTCACACATTCGGCTGATAGCCGGATGTTTGTTTCCATGCTTGGTAACGCGAGCAGAGTTTCACACGCGTAAAAGTGTCTTGAACAAAATTTCAACATGGCGATTATACGATTATTTCATTTTATAATCGTCCACGATCATTTTGAATTATATAATCGCGATTAATCGAATAATCGAAAAATCGTGCAACCCTAGTGGTGGTAGGTGTTGACTATAGGTTTGCACTCCGTCTGTCTGTCCGTCTGTCGCAGTTGGTTTCCCGCACTTTGTTGCAGTCCTTCAAAGTATTCAACTGAGAATTGGTACATTGCTTTATTATGAGAAGTTACAGAACAAGTTCGGGTTTCACGTGTACGCGTCAATTTGTCGACTTAAGAAATACAAAGAATATCACCTTTCCACACTTTTTCGTACGCCAAGATATTTAAGGGGAAAATTGGTACATCGCTTTAATAATAGAGTTGCAGAGCAAATTCGAGTTTCAAACATTTTCGTAAATTTTCCAGGGAGTTATGTCCCCTTTCGTCTTATGAAATACGAAAAATATTAGTTTTCCATGCTTTTTTCGCAGTCCTTCAAGGTATTCAACTGAGAATTGGTACATTGCTTTATTATGAGAAGTTACAGATCAAGTTCAAGTTTCAACAAGACGTGTAGATATGGATTTCCTCAACCTCCAGTAGAGAGTACGTGTGTCATAAGGCCAGATACGATAAATATAGGATCAGCTGTTTCTGATGCTTATGGGTACACACAAAGAATAAATGGAGCAAAGGAAAAATTGCAAGTTGTTTGGAACCTACTGACTGATAAAGATGCTAAGTTTGAGAATATTCACCAATTACTTAAACAAGCTAATCTTACCCATGATTAATACACTCGAGCTTTGAACACATTTCAACTAGTACTAAGATAATTCTGAAAAGAAAGACTGGCGATGTATGGATAAACGGTTATACTAAGCACTTACTCAGAGCATGGAATGCACACATGGACATTCAATACATATTAAATCCATACTTTTGCATTACTTATATAGTGTCCTACATTACAAAATTATTTGTTGAATTATTCATTTATTCCATAATATACCCAGTCTCCCTATACATTTTAACAAAAGTCATCGAAAATCTAATTAATAACCTCTCGCCATTGACCTTATACTATTCATTCAAACATACAACATAAGCTACCCAGTCACCCAGCTGCTCGCACCAACACGCAGCCCACCTATGCTTCTGTATACATGCAGGCACTCATAGACGCACGCACGTACACACATGCACACGCACGCACTCGCACACGCATGCACGCACACACGCACGCACGCACTCATATCCACCCATACACCACATACACATACATACCATATGCACCATACGCCAAACACACTGTTACAACCATCTTATTTCTCCAACGCATGCACCCGTAAACACATCAAACACCCACCCCACCCCAACCCACCCCCCGCAGGAATCACAACCACAAAATAAACCTGACCCCTATAAATTCAGGTCACAATGACCTATAATATACCAATACATCTAATTCCTGTTAATTTAGGCTAAGTCTGACTAGCAATCTAGGACATCACCATTCCACGGAAACCGCGCTGGCAGTCCTACACAGGCCAGGGGCCCACATTGGCATCCCCTGGATCAAACATTACGCCGGCTGTATGTTGGCGTACAATATCATCATATTTCCTTTATTATTTTTTAATATATTTAATTATTTATTTAGCTTTCTTTTTCTTTTAAAATCTTGGTACAGAATCAAAATTTAAAAATAAATACTCAATAATTAAATAACAGATAATTAAATGACAAAGCTGTGCATTTCTCCATACCCCATTTGAAACCCACCAATACCCAATTGTCACAATCTATGCAATTCCCCATATATACAAAAATACAGCTATGTATAATTCCCCAACCCGTTTCTTGACGAAAACCCATCCCAAAGAGACCATTTTAGTGTTAATTACAATTTCTCCTCTCATATTAAGTCCATCCGTACACCAACCACACTCATTCACCCCTTCATGACCACACTGGCCAAAACAGCCTTAGGCACCGAGAATGTCCACCTGCAGGCCCAGAGGCCATCTCCGGAATTCCACAACCGAAATGGCCAGCTCAATAACTGAGCCAGTCATTCCAGTGGTAAAGTTCCGAAGACAGACCTCTCCCGGCCCACAAATTGACAACCAGCAAATACTCACTATCTCGGACCAAATTAATCACAAAAAGGCAATGTCCAGAACAGAATATAATATATTTAGGGGAGACAACCTAAGCAAACACAAACTTATACTTAAGCACAATCGGCTCCCCTACATTTTCATATTTAAAACGAACGTATTTACACTCTAAAGAATACCAATAAGCATGCACGCACGCGCATGCACACACACACACACACACACACACACACACACACACACACACACACACACACACACACACACACACACACACACACACACACACACACACACACACACACACACACACACACACACACACACACACACGTGTGCGCGCACACGGACGCGCGCACGCGCGGACGCATAATAGCATTACCAATGAATAATCTTAAAACAGGGACTGATATCACAATTATGACTAATTGGGAACAAAAACTCCGTCATGCTTTTGAAAGAACCATTCAAGTGTATGAATTGTATGTCTTTTGAAATAAACCGTTGGCCATTCTGAAACTACTTTAAACGAACACTGTTGCAGCCAAAGGCAGTAACAGCACCCAGTCAAATCAGCACCAAAATAACCAACGCATCGCCTGCATAGTTACCTTTGTACAGAAATTTATTTGAATCAAGATGTATTCGATCCCAACAAGTAAAGAGTATGGACGGAGCCTAGAAATAAATGGGTGGACCATGACTAACATTAAATACACACGCGTATGACAACACCAGTTCCAAGCAATACAAATAGCCATTCATAACTGACTTTGAATATCATGAATCAAAACAATCCGTCACTCGAGTTTATGACGTCATAATAAAATTCCACTCGTCTATGATAGGGTCACTATCAATATTAGTTTAAAATCCATCATCTTGAAACAGAAATAATCTGTCACGTGTACGAATTGCATGTCTTTGATGAATTTATCATTCAATCTGCAACCTGTTGAATATTTTGAAACTAATTTGACTGTTGTCATAAGTAACAACAATACCCAGTCAAACCAGTCTCAAAATCATACCTGTATAGTTACCATGACATTAAAGACCAATGAATTAAAAGTTCAATCGACTCCAAACATTGCAAAACGTGGGTGGAACTTAACCAGAAATGGGCGGGGCTTAGATATATAAACATGCCCTCCCTTCCAATTACATGCAATAAGACAAGAGAAGCCGACCCTTAATACATGAAAACAGAAAGTTGCACGTGCGCAGACACGCACGCACGCAGGCTCGCACGCACGTACCCACGCACACACGTACCCAAGCACGCGCATACACACGCATGCACGCACGCACTTACCCGTGCACGCACACACGCTCGCACGCACGTACCCACGCAGACACGCACGCATGCATGCGTGCGCACGCGCGTGCGTTCGCAAGCACCCGCGCACACAGCCACATACAAGCATAGCGTATGCTTAATAGGCTACAAGCAGCAAGACAAAACGATGCGATATGTGAAACCTAAGAAGATTCAATACAATATTCAGCACTTCATCTTGACAGGAATAAACTGACCAAAGTTAGCAACAACTTCCAGTCAAATCCCATCAAATCAAGCACACCCTCGTATCGTTCCTTTGAGATATAGCTCTTGTGACAGCTTATTATGTTTGAGAGTGGAATCGGTGCAATTGTATGCTTTACTAGGCTTACCTTGTATGCCTCAGCGTGGGTGGGTGGGGGACGAGGTTAATTGCGGCATGTGGTATTTTCACAGTATAGTTTAATTTGATGTATTTTTTTTGGTTGTGACCTTTGGGCTTGAATTGAGGATGTGTGTATCTGATTCGAACTCGAGACTTGAGGAATTAGCGCTGGCTTATACGGAACGAGGTGGCTTATATTTTGTGATTTGTTTGTTTCATTGCATAGAGGTGCATGGGTTGAGTTTTTATGGTTTCAGTGGCTGTGTTTTTACTAAGTAAAAGGAGCTATTGTGATAACATGTATGTCGTCCGGCGGTGGTGGTGGCGTCGGCATCGTCCTATTTGCGTTTAGCTCAACTTTTCTTTTTATATCTCATGTTCAATTAAATATACTGGGCCCAAACTTGGGCACATGGTTCCTTGTAATGACATAACATCACACAATGACCTCTGGGTAAAAATGGCAAAGGTCACGGTTACTGTGACTTTGGTAAAAACCTTGTATTTTGACTTTAACATTTTACTTTAGCTATTTATATCTCATGTTTGGTTACTCATACTACACCCAACCTTGGACACATGCCTCCTCATAATGAGACTACATCACACAATGATGTTCAGGTCAAAGGGTTAAAATTCATTGTCATCCGTCGTTCATCCGCCAACTTTCGTTTAAAAACGTTACTCCTCATTAACCGCTTAGAGTATTTCAATCTAATTTGGCTGGAAGGACCCTATTGATGTTGGCTTCAGAACAAGCATACAGAATTTTGATTGGTTATTTTTAAGTGAAAATATTAGATTTCATGAACTTCTCTGTTATGTCTACATGTATTTAAATGCAAATAGTTTAAATGCTAATGATCCAGGTGAGCGCTACAGGCACTTGCGCCCCTTGTTGATAAGCCTTCTATATTTAATCTAGTATTTTGGCCAATTTTTCGAAATGTCTTTAAAAATCTCGGAACAGGCTGGGGATTATTTCAAGATTTCCGAACATTATCTAGAGAGGTGACCCAAGTTTGTTCAAGGGAACTTGATGACCTGAGACTTTAGTAATGAAACCAAGATTTTATTTAAATACATTTTATTATTTTATCTTAATTGCTGTACTATTCGCTGAAGCAAGTACACACAAATGCACGCATGCACGCACGCATGTACGTAGCACCTATGCACCTACGCACCTATGTACCTACGCGTGGCCTTGTTCGTTGATATTTTGACACCCAAAATTGGCAGATGATTTCGGAACACTACGGGCAAACTCCCCAACCCCCACACCCCTTCGCACGTCTGGACAATATCACTCCAGTGCAACCGGAGTTATTAAAATGACTCGGCAACAACAACAACAACAGCGGGCAACAAGCACTCCATTCGGTCTCCAACCAACTTCACACAATACATTGGGCTTACTTCTGTTTAACGTTAGCCGGAACCTGTACCAGGAACAATGGAAACCTGTACCAGGAATAGTGGTCCGGTTAACGTTAAAATGTAGTAAGCACAATGAATTGTAGGATGTTGTCTGAAGACCGAATGCTTGCATCATATACCCTTGCGATTAGCTAGGTAGAGAACAATGTCTTAACTAATTGAATAATGAATTTCTAGAAACTTTTTTCTAGATAACCATACAAATTAGTTTTGGAATATTTTGAAAGTAATTTGACAAGAATCGGTTGCTGTCAACAATTAATCAAGTTACTTTCAAAATAGCCAATATAATATTTATTAAATTATAAATCATTTTTGTTCGTAAAATGGGGATTCGGTTTCAAAACAAACAGCCCTCCATGATACCATATACCCTTGGATCTAATTAGTGACGCTTGAAGAAATTGTAGAGGTATCGATTCTATTGGCTGTATGTACTTTCGCATATGCGTATGTAATGATCACGCAAACACATGGGCGAGCAAGCATGTATGCATGTATTCATACACGCACATACATATGCTTACGAACACACAAATAATATGCATCAAAATGTTAGTTCCCTTTATGGGAATGCAGATTCCGGCCCCCAACCCATCCAACACTCGCCTCATGACACGCAGAATCATATTTACATAGGCTGTGCTTTCGTGTTCCTGCAGGTCAGGAGGATTTGACAATTTTAGCCAAAAATCGTGTTCATGTGGTCGCTTAGTGCATATCGGAATACACATTATCGCCAATAATTCCGCAATGCAAGAAAGTAGAATTACCAAATCGGTAACATACTATCGGTAATATTGTGGTTGGCCAGAACTAAAACTTTGTTTCTGGTCAAAATTCAAGTATATCATGCTGTAGGTCACTGGGTAACTAAGTTCATGCGGAAATACACATAGCCATATGTCGAGAACACACGTAGCTAGAGTCACTAAATTTGGCACAGCCTTTCATATTATATGTGGTTGCAAAGTCCATGAGTTTCAGGACAAAGCATCAAATATCTACGTCACGGGTTCAAGAATTGCATGCCAGAAATATACATTTGGCCATAACTGTGTAGTGCAAGAATGTAGAATCAACGGATCAACTATCTAGGCCACGGTGGTCACTAAGTGCATCGCTATATTTTCAAAAATAGTTGAAGCCTTAAGATTAACAAGATTATTCTCAACCATTCCGGTAGGAATGCGTACCATTGATTTACATCATATCAATGTACCTTTCCAGTTTTAGCTATGGCCCGCCCATCACTAGCTAGGCTCCACCACACTTCGCCGTGTTGGGTATTTTCAACAAAATTTTACTGCAGCGTTATATGCTATGCATGGGGTACCATCCGCATCATTATCCATTTCATTTTGGGACATTTCTCCTGCTTTTTCACAGTTTTGAGCTTTGAATATGTTTCATGTTTTGTGTGTTAAGGTTGTCTATGCACCATGTACCTGAACTATTGTCATCCCGATTTCACGGAAACTTTACAAAAGTGTTCTATGCATCATTACTGTTAAGATTTTGGGCAAGTTTTATTACTTTTCACGGCTTTGGACTTTGAAATTTTTTCATGTTTGTTTTGTTGTAGTTTTTTATTTTCAACAATGGCTCACCAGATATCAACACAATTTTACAGCAGAGTTATATACTATGCAAGAGTACTATCTGCATCATTACTAGTTTCATTTGGAAAAAAATTTCAAGATCAGACTATCCGCAGTTTGGTAAAAAAATTCCATGTTTGATTGGTTACACTTGTTTGTTGGTGCATTACTGAATATGTGTATTACAAACCATGCCAAGTTTGCCTTGCTAATCAACACTATACGTGCCTTTACAGGCGAGACATTATACGCGTCAGCGTTCTTGTTTTGGTTGTGGCTATTGGGCTTGAATTGAGGATGTGTGTATCTGATTCGAACTCGAAACTTAAGGCATTAGAATGTGGCTTATACGGAATGAGGTGGCTTATATGGAGTGAGGACATCATGTTTTGTGATTTGTTTGTTTCATTGCATAGAGGTGCATGGTTTGAGTTTTTATGGTTTCAGTGGTTCTGTTTTTAGCTCCACTTTACGAATTAAAACGAGCTATTGTGATACCCTGTATGTCGTTCGGCAGTGGTGGTGGCTTCGGCGTCGTCCTATTTGCGGTTAGCTGTTTATATCTCATGTTTGGTTAATTATACTGGACCCAAACCTTGGCACATGCTTCCTTATAATTACACAACATCACACAATGCCCGTTGTGTACAAAGGTCAAAGGTCAAGGTCACTGTGACTTTGTTAAAAGCCTTGTATTTTAACTTTAACATTTTATTTTAGCTTAACTTTGCTGTTTATATCTCATGTGTGGTTAATCATACTACACCCAACCTTGGACACATGCCTCCTCATAATGAGACGACATCACACAATGATGTTCAGGTCAAAGGGTTAAAATTCAATGTCATCCGTCGTTCATCCGCCAACTTTCGTTTAAAAACGTTACTCCTTATTAACCCCTTAGCGGATTTCTATCTAATTTGGTTGGAAGAACCCTATTGGGGTTGGCTTCAGAACAAGCATACATAATTTTGATTGGTTATTTTTAGGTGAAAATATTTGATTTCATGAACTTCTCTGTTATGTCTACATGTATTTAAATGGAAATAATTTAAATGCTAATGGTCCAGGTGAGTGCTACAGGCCCCTGGGCCTCTTGTTGATAAGCCTTCCATATTTAATCTTGAATTTTGGCCAATTTTTCGAAACGTCTAAAAATCTCGGAACAGGCTCGGAGATCTTTTCAAGACTTCCGAACATCATCTAGACGTGACCCAAGTTTGTTCAAGGGAACTTGATTGGCCAAATGCTTCGGCGGCCATCTTGGATACACTAATTTTCGGGAAAGCAACTTTTGCTGAATGGATTGGGCCGATATTTTGGAGATGTGACTAGGGAGCGATTAAAGTTAGTTCATAAGAGAGTGGTATGTTAATAACATGTCTGCTGTGCAATAATAAAAAATGTCGCGTGTTTGACGACCATATCGTATTTTAATTTTCTTACTTGATGGATTTTGAAGCCGAAATTGGTTTTATATAGGTTTTTAGGTATTCTGATTCCAAATTTGCTACATTGCAAACTGTCGGACAATCAGTTTGGCGGCCAAAAACTCCCATACTAAAGCAAGAGGAAATATAAAATGCCCCGCTTCTAAAAACACTGGACCAACTCAAATGATAGCTGGCAGGAAGCATTCTTACTTTCTTTAAACAAAGCCGATAGGTCAATTTGGCCAGTGGGCGTCTTGTATGTGTCAGATATTTAGAAACATCTTTACAGATCTCCAAAACATCTTGCAGGTTCGGGTCAAACCTATGACGCATCAGTTATTTCGAGGGAACTGGATTGGCCACGTGCTTCAGCGGTCATCTCGAAACTACTGAATCAGTGAAGGGATCGGGCCGAAATTTGCGAAGTATGACTAGGGACTAAGGGCCATTTTAGTTTGTTATACAGAAGTTAGTACATTAAAAACATCGCCGCCGTCGAGTAATCAGATTGCATCCTTTTGGCGGCTGTATTGAAATCTTTTATTTGATGGAATTTGAAGCCGAAATTCGTCTTGTTTAGGTTTTTGGGTATGAGGATTTCAAGATTTCAAATTTCGAAACTCGGATAACCGGTTTGTCATTGACCATTTCCCGCCATGATCCCCCATATGGGACAATGGCAATAGGACATGTAAAATGTCTTCGCAAGAACCAGTGGACGGATCGGAGGCCCCATCGTTATTCTGTATACAGTTCTGACCAAAACCTTAGGGTTCTACTTAAAGGTGACGGATGACCTTTTCTAGTCTGAAAGACTATATTCTAGATGAACGGTACAGACCCCTTGAGCTTCTTGTGTTCTGCCTATCGATCAATTAGACATAGACACAATTTCATGATTTCAGCTTGGAGAAATCTGTGCTTAGTTTAGTTTTATCTCCCCATGAATTAACTATGATTCAGTCCATCCGTCTGCTAGCCCATCTGGTATGATAAATCATGGTGGTCCGGAGATTCCTCTTAGTTTCGGTATAAAGGTTACGGGTCAATGGTATGGTGACCTCGTCAATGAAATTGTGTTGAGTTTCCAGATGATAGTTTTACTTGGGGATCTTTAAAAAACTGGTTTTAAAGGTTCCTCTTGGTGGTCTGAAGATGCCTATTGATTTTGGAGGTCGATGGTCAATGGCTTAGCCACTCAATTAAGAAGATTGTTTCATTTGCAGATGCTAAGTCAAGTTCTACTGAATAGATCTTTACATTACTTTGCTTGGGTGCTGTGCTTCGTTGTCCGAAGAATGTTCATGGATCCATGGGTGATAATGACTGATGTGGTGGCGTTTGTGGTGGGTATGTGGCGGCGTATTGATTTCAGCAGTCTCTGAGTATTGTGATTGTGTAATTTTGAATGAATGCCTTCTTCCTTTTTCTTTTCTTTCTGATTCTGGATAATAACCCATGTTCTCAATGTGCATGCTTCGTGGGAGATTGACTGGGGGAGGAGGCAAGGGAATAGATCATCGCAATTGTCGTCGCTCCTATTAAAATGATTAAAATCCTCGGATTTCATTTCTTTTTTACAGATACCGTGTGAAATCAAGTGCTGGTCGTGCTATTGTAAGGAGCAGCCCATCAAAGGTGTGTGTCTGTGGGACAAAGAAAATTACTCCACCAAGATAGATATATTGCTGCTATCGAAATCATAATTTGTATACATACCACCATCATAATAACTGATTACAAACAATACAAATCGGGAATCACTAAACGGTTTAATTAGTGCCCGTTAACTCTCTTAAACCTCCATCCGAAAATAGATGGATATTCGTAACTAATTTATAATGCATATTTGCAGATTAAATGAATACTTTTGAAAATTTACCATTTAGCTGACTGGCTCGCTTACCTAGCCAGTCATTCAAGTGAAAATCTTTCAAAAATATTGTCTTTTTTTGCAAATGGACAATTTCTCAAACCCATCGTAGAAGCCTTTTTGGCAGATTTGAAAATGTAAAGCCTTAGCACTTACTTATCCCTCTGATATCAATATGCTCTGTTAAATTGTCAATAGTAAAATGCTTAGGTAAATTTTTCAAGAATTTTGGTGTATGATCTTGAAGATGTTCAAAGCGAAATTTACCATAGCAAATGAGTTCGATTAAGTGACCGCATGCCTTCATTGACAGCTATTTAAAAATGTATACGCGATCCATTAAAGATACAATTGACTGTGCCTGTTGCATTGAATATTGCAAATTATTTCATAATCATCGTCGTCGTCGTTATCATCGTCTTTTCCTGGTTGTAATTTGGCATAAAATCTGTGTTGTTGTTTACTTATTCAACAATATGCCGTATTGCCCCTTGAAATCAATAAATGGAAAATGAGAATTAAGCTATGTGTGTCCATCCAGCAATGAAGTTTCTTGATCAGGTCACTCTTAACCCGTTAATTGTCACATGTCTTCCTGAAAGCAAAGGCAACCTTTCACACAAATTTGGCTAAAGTCTTTTAAAGCTGAATTGCTATGATAAAATATGCAACGCGACACGCTAGCAATACACTGGTAGCTATTCATATCTGTTATACTTTCATCAGCAATTTTATACGGCAATCAGTGGATGAGATTGTGTTATGATGTGTAATGTCCATCTGTCTATCTATCCGTTAGCGAATTCATGTCTGCACTGAAACTTAAGAACCAAGCGGCCTATTTCAATAATTGATACGTATCTCTCCTTGGCCTTGTTTTCCCGGAAGTTAGAAGAACCCTGTTGATTTTGGGGTCAAAAGATCAAGATCACAGTAACCCAGTTTAGGACATATTGTTGCATTTTGGTGTTTACGTATGATAACTCGAGTTCTCTTAAAGGGACATTTAGTAATCTTGTCATGTATGTTCCGCTTGGGAGTCTGAAGCACCGCATTGATTTTTCAAAATGTTAAAGTTCAAGGTCAATGTGACCAAATTACGTAAAATATGTTTGTGGACGAGAATTCAGGTGTTACTGAAGTGATCTTTACCAACCATGGCTTGTATAGTCCCCTATGTGGTCCGAGGAACCATCAATTTTGAGGTTAAAAGGTCAAGATTACTGACCCAATTAAGAAAATTAATTGTCTTGCCTTTAGTTGTTTTCAGATGATAACTTATGTTCTCTTGAAAGGATATTTACCAAACGCCCAACCACCAGTGACCAAATTAGAATGTGATAATTTTGAACTTGTGTGTCTGACACAGTTGTCAATAACTAGGGTTCTACTGGAGGGATGTTGACCCGAGTTGGGTGGGAGGTTACAGCGTGGTGTTCCAGAGATGTGTGATGCAATTAAGGTCAAGGCCATGGCTACCAGATTAAAATGATTATTTAGGGATCTACGTGGCTGAAAGACAGATTTGTCAATAGCTCTGGTTCTCCTGGCGATACTTTGGTCAGATTCGGACGAAAGGTGGCCTGTGCGGTCCCAAAGAGGTATGATCAATTTGGAGTCAAAAGGCAAGGCCATGGAGACCAAATTAAATTGTGATTATACCTACCCTCGCCACAAAACGGGTGTATAGTAATTGGACGCTCCACATACGTGCGTGCGTGCGTGCGTGTGTGTGCGTGCCTGTGTCCATACCCGATTTTTTATTCCGATAGTCACCAAAATCTATATTTAAGGATGCATCATGGCATAAAGGTATCATGTATCAAAAGTAGGTCAGCGTGACTTAACAGTTCACTGAACATCATAGATTATTATTGTCTGGGCCGTTGTTTTAAGAGTTTGTCGCTCACTTTGGCCGAAGAGCCATCTGAGGTTATGCCATGACGAACGGACGACACCTCTTAAAGGTTTGACCGATTTCAAACAAATTTGGCCGGAATGATCATATCCATATATAACATTCAGAATTTTGATTGGCCATTTTTTGGTGAAAATCTTAAATTGTATGAAAATTTACCTGAAATTATCAAAATTCTACTCCTCCTTGGTTGCTTGACGTGTTAGACGGATTCTATAGTGGTAGGATTTAGAACTTCTATTTAGAATTTTGATTGGTCAATTTTGTCGGCGGCCATCTTTAATTTTGCGGAAAATGGCGGGAAATCATTTAAAAAGCTACTCTTCATTAACTGTTCAGAAGATTTCAACCAGACTTGGATGGAAGGACCCTACGGCAATAGGTTTCAGAACTTATATATATAATTTTAATTGGTCACGTCTTTGCTTTTCCAGATATCATTTAAAATGCTACTATAGCTTAATCAATAGCCCGATTTCAATTAAACTTGGGTGCGAGTGATCGAGTGGTCATCGACTTCAAGAGTCCTAATGATAAATTTGATTGGTCGATTTTTTCGGCAGGCATCTCGGATTTTCCAGCAGAGTTTATATCGCTCCTAAAACTTAAGCAACAGCTAGATTAGAACCAAACTTGGAACGATCCTATGATGATAGGCTTAAAGAGATGAATGATTTGTCAATTTCTTTCGTGGTCATCTTGGATTTTCTGGAAATTATACATGTCTATTTAAATACAAATGATTCAAATGGTAATGGTCCATGTCACATGCCATTGGGTCTCTTGTCTGTATACAGTAAACAAACTGGGTGTATTGGATCACTTTAGTGTACTGTTCTGTCTCATCAAAAGTTGGTCATCATGACCTACTTTTTATGGTTCACTGAACAGCATGGAAAATAGTATTTGTCTGTCTCACTTTTTGTCGACCATATTTTCAAGACGTTTCAAGAGGTTTCACGTCTCGTCATCAAACTTGATATATTGATGTATCATGGACTAAAGGTGTCATGTATCAAAAATAGGTTCATTGAACATCAACGTTTATGCCTCTCAGGTCCGTAGAATCAAGAAGTTTTTTGCATCGTACAGCAATCAAACTACGTGTATCGATTGTATTGTTGCCTACCGGTGTGCCCTGTATCAAATGTAGGCCAACCGGACCTAATTTTTTACAGTTCATTGAGCATGATGGACGTCTTATCTGGGATTTAGTATCTTTGTCTTTTGGATACATTAACCAATCTTGATGTATGGATATAATCCACTTGTAGTATCAATTTCTAACTTGAAAATTAACTACATGTGTTCAACAAAAGTCAGTGCCCTGTGGAAGGCGGCGTATCCATTGTGCAGCTTTACAAATATAGGTCAGTGTGACCTACTTTTTACACATCACCAGCCGCTACCGATATTCTTTGGACCTTGTTTTGTATATATATTAACCAATCTTGGTCTATGGATGTATTGTATTGTAGTATTAAAAGTAGACCAGTATGGTCCACTTTTCATGGATCGCTCAACTTCGAGATTAATTGCAAGCTCTCAGCGAAAAGCTGAAGATCAAGGTATCCTTTACGCTACACTGCATCACTAAAACATTAGTTTTGAATTCTGTTATCTTCTCTGTTGCACAATGCTCGGTATAAAACCACTTAAAATCTAATTATAATTATTCTATCATATATCCAACGCCTATGTCGTTGCGTCCATCCGTCAACTTTTGCCTTCAATGATTACTACTTTTTAACCACCTGACAATTTAAATCAAATTTGGTTGCAATGATCCTATAGCGTTAGACTTCCAAATATGTGTACAGAAATGTATTCCGGCTCTCAGCTTGGATTTATTGAAAGGTTTTCACAAATCTGTCATGGTGCTAATCCTCAACCAATAGCCCATAATTCGGGAATGGCCATATGATAGTAAGCTTCAATACTTAATGGCAATAATTTTAAAAGGTCAATATTTTGGAGGCCATCTTGGAAATCCTTTAAATTATATTTCCAAAACCGCTTGGCGGATTTTAAACAAATCTGCCTCGAAGGCGCCTATGGTGCTAGACTTCAGACTGGTAAATTGTTGTTGTCATCTTATATTGTTAAATAGTTTTCTGGCTCTCCTTTGAAATGCCACAACTTAACCAATTTCTCGAATTAAATGAAATGTTGGTGAAAGGATGATATTATGGTATGCTTCTACCGAGACAATTGATTGGTCACTTTCGTTGGCCATATTTAAGTTTCCTAAAATTTAGAAATTTTTCTTTGAGCTACTGCTCATTAACTACTTAGCCTAGTTCAACCGTTGGTGAAAGGATGGTATTGTGGTTTGCTTCTACCGAGACAATTGATTGATCACTTTCGTTGGCCATATTTAAGTTTCCTAAAATTTAGGAATTTTTATTTTGACTACTGCTCATTAACTACTTGGCCTAGTTCAACCGGATTTGGTTGGACGAATACTATGCTTATACACACTAGGTTTCGATTTTTAAGTACCTCAAGACGTCACCGGTCCTTCAAATACGATCTGATTTGTAGTAAACTATGCTTGAATGGCCCTAATACAATACAAAATACCAACAAGACATTTGATTGGTCTATTTGTAGGCGGTCATCTTTGGTTTTTCGATTCACTCGTTGAAAAAAACGTCTTTAATAGTGAACTGATTTCAACCAGACCTCGATCAAATGATAATGAGGTGCTAAGCTTTCCGAACTTGTATACAGAAATAACCAGAAATTGTCAATTAAAAAAAAAAGTAGTACACAAGGGAGCTAATAATTGCTTTAAAAATTCTCATCTACCACTTAGCAGATGTTCTCTCCCAAGTGAATTATTTCGTATTAAACTATTAATGAATCGGTCAGTTTAGAAGTGTGCAGTGCGTGGGTGGTTAGGCTACTTGGTGAAAGTATCTACATGATAACTCGTCTTCCGAAGCTATTTTTACCCAACCAGGCCAGGGACCTGCACATGAAACTCCAACGAACCATGGTAATTGGATGGTCAAAATGTCATTGTCATTGGAATCCGACGTGTGCGTGCATATATACGTGTGTGTGAGATGGCGTCCATATACCATACAGGTCTGTTTCTACAAATGGGCTATTAAAGTTCCTCAAAACTTAGCACTATTTACAAACATGTCTTCTCCTTTATCCACGATTGCCTCATTGCTATTATTATTTTCAGATACTGGCTGTTTCTTGTTTTGGGAGAACCAGTCTGAACCAGTGTCAGACCTGTGTTAACATCTTTTATACCCTTTTATAACCTCTTTTGTTTATCCTCTTTTGCCTCGTCACTGGCAGGCACCGCCGATGAATGGCGAGTTGTTTTTGTTGAGCTGTGTTAGGCAATGATCTGGAGTCGGTGCTCAGATGAGCCTTGCAGCTTTGAGTGAAAATATATCAAAACACCTCCTGCACTGAGGAGCGCAATCATACAAAGCGATTATTGCACTGGGTGTGCGTCATTGGAAACAAAAATTAAAATAATTGATCAGAAAAATGAATTTAAGTACATGGTGAACTGCAGACAAAATAGACCACAGTAAACTGACGAAGTAAATACATACACGGTGAAAGTAAACAAGACAACGTACACAGATAAAGTAAACAAGACTGAAAATACACGTACACAGTAAACAAAAATGAATGTAAACAAGACGAATGTAAACAAGACAGTGTAAACACGACAGCATGTAAACGAGACGAATGTAAACAAGACAGTGTAAACCAGACAGAACGTAAACAAGACTGAAAATAAACAAGACTGAATGTAAACAAGACTGAACGTAAACCTGACTGAATGTAAACAAGACTGAACATAAACAAGACAAAGTAAACACGACGGCGTAAATAAAATTGAACGCAAGCAACGCTGAATGTAATCAAGAGTTCAAACGAAATTGAAATTACACAAGACTGAACACGTCCTCTCTAAAATCAGTTTATAGTTTATATAAAATATTTTGATTAAACCTATCTCATTATGCCTAAGAAAGGGAAGAGATCACAATCAGCCAAGGCAAGACATTCCAGTAAGGTACATACACCTGTAATCCACAGTGACTCGGAAAATTATGGTGAACATAGTTTCACAACGGAAGACTATATATCTACTGTGTCAAGCATTCCCAATGTGACGGATCAAACACCTATGTCCTCCATTTGTGCATCTTATCACCAAGGAAGTAATAGGTTTTCTACCAAGTCTCGTGGCTCCCAATGTACTGCTAATGCACTCATGTTTCTTGCTCATTATAGTGAAAATGAACGCTTGCAATCGGCTGATCTTGATAATATATTGAATAAAGGAGATAATTTATATCGCAATGTTGTCACAGATTTGTTGATACGTCGTGTGCTTGTAAATACTGTGCTAAGTTTTGATGAGCTTCCAGAGTGCATTAGTACAGACACGGAAATATACGATGTATTAAAATCGGACACAATATGTGGATTACTTAAAGATACACATAATTTCGAAACCCAGCTTCTTAACCTCGATCAGTCTTTGCACTGTTTTACAACTGATGTGAGAGCAGCTTTGTTGTTATGTGGTGGTTATTGTATCGCAATCTTCAAAAGTGAAAATGGTACATATGGTACATTTGATTCACATTCAAGAAATAGTGATGGCTTAACAGACCCAGATGGACACGCTGTAATGATGAACATTCCAAATTTGGATTTATTAATTGTCCAGTTATATAAACTGCGCAATAGCTTATCTATAAAAGATGATGCTCAGTATGAACTCATGCCTGTGAGATTTCACAATTTAAATACGGGTCAACGAAAATCTGAAATTCCACCACCTGTATCAGATATCGGTAACCATCCTACAAAAGACAAAGCACCCATCGAATTAAAATTTAAAAAAATGTCTAAAAATTACAAAAAGAAGATTATTAATAGAAGGTGTAATGTAAAGAAATGTATGAAAACTGCCATAAATGAGAGTTCCACAAAGGCTTGTAAGCTTGCAATGCATAGAGATAAATATTCGAGGGTCCATGAAAAACAGATTGACAAACTTAGGAAACTTAGGCAACGGTATGCTTCTAATCGTCAACTTCAAGCTACTAAAAAGCGAAATGCTATTCAAAGACATAAGAATGATCCATTATTTACAGCTAGACAGAAGCAGAGATATTCTAAGAGATATGAGAAGGATGAACATTTTCGAGCCAGACGGAATCAATATATTAGTCAAAGATATAAGAATGACCCATCATTTAAATCTAGACAGAAGCAGTATATTAGTCAACGATATAAGAATGACGCATCATTTACAGCTAGACAGAAGCAGTATGTTAGTCAAAGATATAAGAATGATCCATTATTTACAGCTAGACAGAAGCAAAGATATTCTAAGAGATATGAGAAGGATCAACATTTTCGAGCCAGACGAATCAATATATTAGTCAAAGATATAAGAATGACGCATCATTTAAATCTAGACAGAAGCAGTATATTAGTCAAAGATATAAGAATGACGCATCATTTACAGCTAGACAGAAGCAGTATATTAGTCAAAGATATAAGAATGACGCATCATTTACAGCTAGACAGAAGCAGTATATTAGTCAAAGATATAAGAATGACGCATCATTTACAGCTAGACAGAAGCAGTATATTAGTCAAAGATATAAGAATGATCCATTATTTACAGCTAGACAGAAGCAAAGATATTCTAAGAGATATGAGAAGGATCAACATTTTCGAGCCAGGCGGAAGCAAAATATTACTCAAAGATATAAGAATGACCCACTATTTGCAGCTAGACAAAGGCAGTATATTGTTCAACGATATGGGAATGACACACTATTTGCAGCTAGCCAAAAGCAGAGGTCAACTGACAGGTATGCAAATGCACAATTTAGATCAAGACATAAAATGGTGTGCGCTTTGCGAATTAAAAGAAAATATATTGAAGATAGCATATTTAGAATGAAAAAGAAATCCCAGAACAAGTACTACAAACAGTCAGTTAAGCAGACAAAGTGCAAAATAGATGCTGCTGTAAAAACCTTTCGAAGGAAAGTACAACAGGGACCAACACATATATGTACAGTATGCCACAGAGCATTGTTTGAAAACCAGGTGAAACAATGTAATCGCAATAAATACAAGACCAATCTGTTTTTAGTGAATTCGTGTTTGACAGGAAAATATGTTCACGAATGTAATAATTGCGCAAACCCTTGCAAAGATGTACTGTTAACTCGGCACAGAGAATGCATATGCCATTCTTGTGACCAAACATTGATGAAGGGCAAAATGCCTCCCATTGCTGTTACAAATAAACTACAATTGTGTGAAATCCCACAGGAACTTCAAGGACTGAATATACTGGAGAGACATGTAATCGCAAAATTTATTCCTTTTGCCAAAATAATTACCCTACCAAAAGGTTTTCAGAAAGGAGTTCACGGTCCCGTTGTTTGTGTTGCAGCTGAAACTCAACGCACTGTTCGTTCATTACCCAGATGCACAAATGATACACAACTTTTGAAAGTCAAATTAAAAAGAAAATTGGACTACAAGGGACATTATCAATTTCAAACTCTTTGTCCACTTAAAATAGTGAATGCTGTGAAAAAGCTCACTGAGATTCATACTGAGTATGCAGATGTACATGTTGATGACAGTGTATTAGAACCAGGGAGTGCTCTTTGTGATGTTAGTGAAGAATTAGTTGTAGAATCTGATAGCATAGATAATAATTCAGATAATTTGCAAATGCGTGTAGAAGATAGTGACCAAGAGAATACTGGGCATGTAGTTAGAGCCGAAATAGCCCAAGAAGAAGATGAGAGAATGAATGGCATTGGATTAGATACATGTCTGCAACCTGTTGACATTGGTCAAGAAGTGTTGAGTTATGATGACAAAATACTATGCATAGCACCAGCCCAGGGCAATAAACCCACAAGTTTATTTCAAGTACCAAAGATTGAAGCGATGGCATTTCCTGTACAGTTCCCTAATGGAAATAATACATTTGATGAATTGGAAAGAGAAGTAAAACTTTCACCAAGTAGATATTTTAATGCCCGCTTGTTTAGTGTCGACAATAGATTTGCACAGGATACAAATTACATTTTCTTTGCACAATTTACAACTGAAATGCATCTAGCAAATGCTAGTATTTCTACACAACTCCGCAAAAGTAATCCAACTAGGAGAGATGGTAGTAAAATAAACTCGGCTATGTTAAAAGACAGAAATGTTGTTAGTCAAATGGTAAACAATGATGAAGGCACTCGGTTTATGCAACCATTGAGAGGAACACCTGCCTATTGTGGGAAGACAACGGGAGATCTGTTTGCAATGTTAAGACAGTTCGGAACACCAACATTCTTTTGTACATTTAGTGCTGCAGAAATGAGATGGCCAGAAATCATATCAGTGATTAAATCACAGCAAGGAGAGCAGGTTAATTTCACTGATCTAGAATGGTTGGAAAAGTGTAGCATTCTAAACAGCAATCCTGTCACCGCCATGCGTATGTTTGATCACCGTGTAAATGTATTACTCAAAGAATTGATCCTCTCGCCATCAAAACCAATTGGTGAAATACAAGACTATTTCTACAGAGTTGAATTTCAACAAAGAGGGTCGCCTCATATACATTGCCTCTTCTGGGTGAAAGATGCGCCAGAGTTTGACAAAGATACTGATGAGGAAATATGCGAGTTTGTAGATCGGTATATCTCCTGTGAACTGCCAGATAAAGAAATTGATCCTGAATTGTACACGATCGTTACTGAAGTTCAGTCTCATAGTAAGTCGCACTCGAAATCTTGCAAAAAAGGCAACACAACATGTAGATTTGGATTTCCACAGCCTCCAGTAAAGAATACATTTGTCATACGGCCAGTTGTGATTGACATTGAAGCAGATGAATCTGATGCAGATGAGCAAGCACAAAGAGTAAAGGTAGCGAAGGAAAAACTGCAAGTTGTTTGGAACCTACTGATTGATAAAGATGCTACTTTAATTGACAATATTGACAAATTACTTCAACAAGCTAATCTTACACATGGTGAATATATTCAGGCAATGAACACGATTTCAACTAGTGCGAAGATAATTCTGAAAAGAAAAATGGCCGATGTTTGGGTAAACGGTTACAATAAACACTTACTCAGAGCATGGAATGCAAACATGGATATTCAATACATATTAAATCCCTACGTTTGTATTACGTACATAGTGTCCTATATTACAAAGGATGAACGGGAAATGAGTGAAATTCTTAAGAACATTTTAAAAGAGGCCCAGGAGTCTAGTACCTCAAGTCGGGAAGAAATGAAAAAGGTTATGTATGCATATGCACAGAATAGAGAGGTCAGTACACAAGAAGCAGTCGCTCGTACCTGTAGTCTGAAACTTAAATCTACTTCACGAGATGTTGTATTTGTACCAACTGATGACAACAATACACGAATGAGTTTACCACTAAGGGCCTTAGAGAACAAAGAGGGTGATTCTGAAGATATCTGGATGACAAGTCTACCTGATAGATACAAGGCTAGACCAACTACTGATGAATTTCACTGTATGTGCATGGCTGAATTTGCATCAACATACCGGGTCGTTTATGGAAAAGTGGCTTCTACATCAAAATCGGTAAAGTGTTTACAAAATGATCTTGGTTTCATCCAAAAACGGACGAGAAGCAAACCTGCCATTATACGTCATGCTCGATTCTCACAACAGAAAGATACTGAAAAGTACTATTGCACTATGTTAAAACTGTACTTGCCTTATCGAACAGAATCAGACTTAAGGACAAGAAAGTTTGCCACATATGAATCATTCTGCAATCGCGCTTCAGTTAAACTCCCGGGAGCTAGGGCAGTCGAACATGTATCAGATATTGTTATGAGAAACAAAGCCGTCTTTGAGCAACACTGTGACACTATTGATGATGCACTTGATGAATATGCGAGAATTGGTCCCATCGAAGATGCTTGGTCAACCTTGGCACCTGCAACTGAAGTAGAGAGAATCGAATCTGTGATGGAAAGAGAACCAGTTGATTCACCGCTGTTACAAGAACAAGATGATATAGCAGAACTTGCTGCCAACAGAAACACACAAAGGACAATGCCTCTTATAGAAGTAAATCAAGTGTCTGATATAGATATGCAAAAGATGTATCGGTCGTTGAATGAGAAACAATCTTCAGAATTCTATTTTGTAAGAGATTGGTGTAAAAAGTGTGTATCTGGTGAGAAACCTGAACCTTTCTTTCATTTTATCTCTGGTGGTGCTGGTACTGGTAAATCGCACCTCATCAAATGTGTCCATGCTGAAGCAACAAAAATCCTACAGAAAATGCCAGAATTTCATGAGGAAAGTGATATCGCAAAACAAACTGTTCTATTGACCGCATTTACGGGTACAGCTGCTTTCAACATTCATGGGAAAACGTTGCACAGTGTGTTTAAGCTGCCATTTAGGTTAGCACTGCCGCACACAGGCCTTGGTAATCAGTTAGACACCCTAAGGTCAGAACTTGGACATGTAAAAATATTGATAATAGATGAAATATCCATGGTTAGCAAGAAACTGTTTGCCTATGTAAATTGGAGACTACAACAAATCAAAGGAACAAAGCAACCATTTGGCAATGTTTCAGTTCTAGCAGTTGGTGACTTCTATCAGCTTCCACCTCTGGGCAAGGACAAACCATTGTGTATATATGAAGAAACTGTAGTTGACTTCTGGAAGGAGTACTTTCAACTTGTTCTGCTAACAGAAATCATGAGGCAGAAGGATGATGTTGAATTCGCACAGCTACTCAATAGAATTCGCTCTAAGAGCAAGCAGGACAAATTGAGTGAAAGAGACAGAACTCTGCTTTTGAGTGTTGCCAAAGAAGCCTCTGATTGTCCATCTGATTTGTTACACATCTATTCTAGAAATGTGGATGTAAATTTGCAGAACACAAACACTCTCCATGCACAATTTAGTACAACAATAATGCTAGAGACTCATGACTACAAAAAAGATCCCAGAACTGGACAAATGACAAAACAAAATTCTCCTTTCAAAGGAACAAAAAATGATCTTGCAGATATGTTAGAGATCGCAATAGGTGCACGTGTAGTGTTGACAAGAAATGTGGATGTGGCTGATGGTCTTGTAAATGGCTCTTTTGGCACAATAGCTGCTATCACACACAAACCAGTGAACACGAGAAATGTGCATATGATTTGCATAGAGTTTGATCACAAGGATGCCGGATTAAAGCATAGAAATAAAACACCAGGTATACCAGATAATGTTGTTTGCATTGAACGATGTGAAGAACGAATGACCAGGACAAACGCAACTAGGCGACAATTTCCTATGAAGCTTGCATATGCATGTACTATACATAAAGTTCAGGGTATGACAACAGACAGTGATGTCGTTTCTTTAAATCATATCTTTGAATCAGGAATGGCTTATGTAGCGCTAAGTAGGACCACATCACTTAATGGTTTACATATACTCGATTTCAATGAGAATGCGATATATTGTAACAGTAGTGTCACCGCAGCTATGGAAGCAATGCCCGTACATGATTCAGGAGTGATTAGACCGCTTTTGAAATTGCATTCAGAATTTGCTGGTCAGACGTATTTGACAATATTACACCACAATATTGAAGATTTGCGTTGTATAGATGATCTGAAAAGCCACGATGAATTGATGTCTGCTGACGTTATATGCCTAACAGAAACATGTTTTTATGGTGAAACACTTGCCCCCAAGCTACAGATTCCGGAATACACATTGTTTAAAAAGAACAGAAATGCATGTTATACGACACAAGCAGGAATATCTACACTGGAAGGTGGAGGTGTTGCTATATATGTAAAGGATAACATTCAGTCAAGAGCTATAAACTATATGTATAATGTGACAGATCTTGAATTTCTACTGGTAAAGATTCAGCAACCACTTGAAGCTATTATTGTCACTGTTTATAGGCCACCTCGCTACAGTGTGTCAGAATGCATAAAGAACCTCAGCCATTTGTTGGAAGGCATTAACATAATGAATATTGACACAATAATTGTTTGTGGAGATTTTAATGAAAACCAGCTATCTGACAGAAATAAACCGATTTTAAATTTGTTCGATGGTCACGGGTTTGTGCAATTAATACAGCATCCAACAACAGCCAAACACACATTACTGGATGTAATATATCTAAAGCACAGAAATACAGACAGATTGAAAGGAGCAGGCGTCATCCAAACTTACTACAGCTATCATGATGCTATCTTCTGTATGTTGGATATTTAACCATGGTCCATACTGATAATTCATAGACATTTCCGACAAGTAAATACAGTAATACCAGTAACAATGAAGACATTGGGTATGGTAAAGCTGAAATGGCACAACACATTGTGGCAGCCTATAAGCTACCTGAGAGGTCTCTTGGCTTGGATGAAATGCTTGCATAGCTCTACCAATCTCCATCTTAACACTTCCTTTACATAATTGGCATTCTAAAAGACTATATAATTACAACAAGCAAGAAAGATAAATATGACAGAACTGAATAAACACACAAAACATAGTGGCAGCCATTAACCCTTTAATGGCACATTCTAATCACGAAAAGCAAGTCTTTTTTTATTGAATGTCCAATACAAAGGCCAAGAAAATACGATTTTCTTTAAATATACCACTGGAATGTCTGTCTCTATCATCGAGCCAGTACTCTCAGGGGTACATTTTCAAAATAGTGTTCTCTTGTCCTGCAAATGGACATTCCAAAAGGCTGGTTTTGCCCAGCCTCGCCATGCAAGGGTTAAGCCACCTGATGAGTCCCTTGGCAGGGACGAAATGTTTTGTCAGCATGCAGGAGGACGCCGATATAGTAATGAGCTTATCATCTACTTGGCGGCTTTGGCAATAAATTCTATTTGTGCTTGCGGTAGCAACAAATTTGAAATGTTCCATTTTAGTAAATTAAAAATTTAGAATTCTTATTGACAGATCTATATTGTGTTTGAACATTATTGGCTGAAATCAGGTTTATTCTGTTCAATTATGTCCCGGAATAATAATCATTTAATTAGTATTTACATTTGATTAGTTCCAGATAGGATGTATCAACACTACTCGAGTTTGGTTTAAACGTGATTTATTTGTTCAGATGGGAGCACGATAAGACTTAGAGTCTTATGCCCGTGTCTCCCATACACATACAGATTATTCAAAACATTTTTACAACAAAATGGCGGCAAATCATAATAATTTAATTAATTGTAGTCTATTGGTGTGCATAAGTATGTGAATGTTGAGTGTGAGGTGGGGGAGAGTAGGAAGAAAGACCGAGATAGAAAGGGAGAGGGGGAAAGGGGGGGGGGGGGAGGTGAGAGATAGAGAGAGCGAGGAATAAGATCAAATGGAAGAATAGCAGAGGTGAGCTCTAGGTGCTGCCTTCGCCCCGACCTGTACGTGTTGGGCTGCTGTCCATTTACCCCGTAAACTATAAGTTCACAAACAGGAAGCTACTGAAAGCGGTTGGTGTTAATTATGTATTGACATACCGTATTACAGATCAGTTTGTTCATTTCCAAGTTGGTAGTGTAAGTCCCGTATAGAAGCTGGTTGACCGTAAGATTAGCAAGAGAAATATCGTTCAAGGCAAGCTGATTTTGGAAAACGTCTCTTTGCTCGTTAAAAAGGGCACAATGTAAGAGGTAGTGGTGTGTAGATTCATCATTGTGCCCACAAGAACAACTGGCAGATTCCGACAGAAAGTTGTCAAATAGATGTCGGTTTAAAGAACTACAACCATTTCGGAGCCTGCATAGCATTATGTTGGCAAACCTCGGGCCTACGTAATACCACTCAGGGGGTTGTCGTATGGATGACATAGCCTTGAGTTTGCTTTTAAATTCTAGAAGAGTGACAGAATCTCTCACCGGCACAGGAAGCATATTCCAGGCGCGGATCGTTGCTGGGAAAAAGGATCCAGAGAATAGCTCAGTACGGCAGCGGAATGGAGTGAAGAAATTTGGATGACGGATATTGTAAGGATTTCGTACTTGGGATAGTGTGGGAAGATGGTTGACCAGAACCTCACAGGTCATCCCGTTAATAATTTTAAATAGCATAGATAATCTATGAAATTCACGTCTGATTGACAAGGTTTCGATGCCTGTTTCTAAGTACAGGTCTTCAGTGCTCGCACTACGTGTCATTCCACATACCGTTCTGAGACCATCTTTTTGGATATCCTCTAGCCGAATTACAAGATATTGTGGAATATTATCCCACACAACATCTGCATATTCTAACGATGGTCTAATAAATGTTTTGTACATGATCTCGAGACATTTACGGTCAAGAATATATTTTAGACCTTTAAGTAAGGAGAGTTTGTGTTGAGCGTTTGCTATGAGATTACTCACATGGTTAAGCCAATTCCCTTTGTTATTAAAGGTAATGCCGAGGTGCTTATGATCAGTTGATGGTAGAATTTCAGAGTCTTTGAAGTTGATTGAAAAGGATGTGGGCTCGTTGCGCAGGGAAAAAATTAGAGATGTAGTTTTCGAGGCATTAAACTCGACGAGCCACATGTTTGCCCAATGCGTCATGGTCAGTAGATCGTAATCGAGTGTGGCAGTGTGTTCTTTTAGATCATCTGACATTACATATAGGCACGTGTCATCAGCAAAAAGTCTAATATTGTGAATTATATTGCTGGGCATGTCATTAATAAAAACTAAGAATAACAAAGGACCAAGCACAGAGCCTTGTGGCACTCCAGCATGTAAACGAAGTAGGGTGGACTCATTGCCGTTTATAACTACTCGCTGGTATCGGTTTCCAAGATAATTTTCGAACCATGTAAGTAGATTTCCACAGATACCAAAATTCCTAAGCTTCTGTAGGAGGCCGCGATGCCATACTCGATCAAAGGCTTTAGATATATCGAAGAATAGAAAGATTATTTCCTTTTGATCGTCAAGGGCTTGAGTAATATCCGTGTAGATATCAAGCAGTTGATTTACTGTAGAATGTGATGGAAGAAAGCCAGACTGATATAGAGTGATATCATGTCTAATATAGTTATAGATATGTTTAAAAACGGTTCTCTCCATAACTTTACTAAGACAACTCAACAGTGATATTGGTCGATAATTTGAACATAAGCTCTTGTCTCCTTTCTTGAATATAGGAGTTACATTAGCGATTTTCCAAGAAGTGGGGAACTGCGCACTAGAAAGTGAGTAATTAAAGAACCGCGCTAGTATTGGGACCAATACTTGTTGGCTCTCGAATAAGAGTTTCGGGCTTAATCATAACGCCGTAAGCAATATTAGTCCTATAAAACCTGGAATGTAAAAGAGTTTACTACGAGTATGCTACAGTACAGCTTAGTAACACCAGTAGTAAACATCTCAGCTAATCAGCCGCAACAAAAAAAAACCGCCGATCGATAATGTGGTTCCCACGCTCAGCTGACAAGTGGGAGCCACGGTCAGGACGAACGCCTGCGTATAGATCGACCTATATACACGAGCGAATTCCAGTACTTAGAAAGCTGGCCACTGAACTTCATCTGATTTGATATGTTCCTTTTTGGCAAAACTAAAATTTAGAATTATTATTGATAGATCCAGGTTTTTCGAATAGGGGTGTGTATCTAAGCTGTAACACTCAGATCAAAGTGCTGCTGTTCAACATGTCTAACTTTGATATCTCAATTTAAAGGCAATGAGACGAGATGTTTGGTTGATTTGACGACGTTCTTGCTGCATTGGCTGGTAGCAGTTTTCGGTTGAATTTCTTTTCCAAAATGAATAGTGCTGAATATTGTATTGAATTGTCTCAAGTTTCACATATCGCGTCAGTTTGTCTTGCTGCTTGTAGCCTTTTAACATTTGAATGTACGTGCATGAGTATGCGCGTGCGTACGTACGTGAGTACATAAGTGTGCGTGTGTGTACAACCTTCAGTTACCGTATATTAGGCGCTTGGCTCTTGATTGGTTACGTGGAGTTATCTATGCCCCGCCCATTTCGGGTTAAGTTCTACCCACGCTTTGTGGGTGTTGGCATTGCTAGAACCAGGGATTAATTGGTCTTCAATGGCATACGAATTGTATGTCTCTACTATTTAATAAACATGCTGTCGAATATTTTGAAACTAATTTGACTGGGTGCTGTATAGGCAGCAACAGCACCCACTCAAATTAGTTTCAAAAAATTTAACAGCTTATCTGTATAGTTTTCTGGAAATTGATAGTCAGTGAGTTAAGGGATTGAGTGATCACAACACGAGCTAGGTGTGGGTGGATCTTAGCTAGATGTGGGCAGGGCTTAGCAAAAAATAGAAAGGTCCATTCGTACACTTGACAGATTATTTCGGTTTCAAGACAATGTATTGTTACTGAATATTGATTCTGATCGCAACATTGACGGGTGGAATTTCATTATGACGTCATAAATTCAAGCGGTTGATTGTTTTCATTCATGATAATTCTAAGTTAGTTATGTATGACTATTTGTATTGGCTGGAATTGTTGTCACGTGCGTGTGTGTAGATAGAATCAAGGGGTTCATTGACAGCCATGCCTGTTCTGTCCCGCCTATTTATTATTCTGTATCTGCCAATACATTTTCCGGTTTGGATCGATTAAAACTTGATTTACAGAAATGTCTGTATAAAGGTGATGTGATGGTCATTTTGGTGCTGGTTGGACTGTGTACTGTTTCCGCCTAATGGCAGAGACAGTGCCCGGTCAGAGTAGTTTCAAAATTGTCAACGGATTGTTTTACTAAAATAATTAATCAATCAAAAGACATACAATTCATACATTTGAATGGTTAATTCGATTTATGACTGAGTTTAATCTCTTGGTCATAATTTTGACATTAGCTCCTGGGTTTTTATGTGTGCGTGCCTGCGTGCATACGCTTATTGTCACTTGTGAGAAATATTTCGTTTAACAAATGAAAATGTAGGGGAGATGATTATGCTTGAGCATAAATTTGTGTTTGCTAAGTTGCCTCCCTTATATCATCTATTCTGTTTTCCGCTGTTATTTATGTAAATGCAGTGTTTTTAATGGTAAGTGTTTTCTTGCTGGGTGTTCATTTGTGGGCCGGGAGAGGGCTATCTTGGCAGTTTTACAACTGGCGGAGGAATTGTAAATAACACTAAAACAGGGATTTTTTACCAATAATCTGGCCAGGTTTGAAGAGAATCGGAAGAAAAGTATATGGGATAATACTGTTCCAAAATTGCTCCCATAGGTTTACTATGGGGATATGTGGCAACGAAAAGCTGATTTTCAATATGAGAGATAGAAGTGCACCAAATTTCAACTCGATCGGAGCAGAACTCATTTTGGCGACCATTTTGAAAAAAAAAAATTTGAAAAAGATTTTTTTTTTTCAACCACGAGTTCATTTCTGCAAAAAAAAATTTGTTGGTAATTTTGACCCCAAAAAATTCGCCTGGCCGTCATTTAAAAAAAAATAAAAATTTCGGAAACAAATTTTTAAAAATTTTTTATTTTAATTGTCATCCTGGGCTCATTTCTGCAAAAAAGGAAAACTGGTATTTTTGCCCAAAATTTTTTCATGGCGGCCATTTTGAAAAAAATATTTTTTTCAAAAATAATCATCAGTGGCAACATCCTACCCAAGTATGGGAGTGCTCCGATCAAAACTCTAGGTGTAGTAGCACTTCAAACATTCATTTGAAATCCCCATACATTTCCTATGGGAGTTTTTGCCATGCATTGAGGGGTCAAAGGTCTGGCGGCCATTTTGAAAAAAAATAATTTTTCAAAAACAAATGGCCAGTAGTAACATCCTCAGCAAGTATGGTAGTGATCCGTTCAAAACTCTGGCTGTAGTCCCACTTCAAAGATCAATTTTGAACATCCCCATACATTTCCTATGGGACTTTTTGCCCACTCAAGGGCAGATAACTCAACTACTAGTGGGCGGAGCCAAAATAAAAGTAATAGCCATCGATTGTGGCATGGGCCCTTGAGGTTGACCAAGTTTGGAGTTGATCGGATGAAAACTCTAGGAGGAGATGCGGTCTAAACTTTTTAGGCAGAATAAGTATAATAATAATAATAATAATAATAATAATAATAATAATAATAATAATAATAATAATAATAATAATAATAAGAAAGATCCTGAGTAAAAATAACAATCTGCGATTGCATCGCAGATTAATAATAATAATAAGAAAGATCCTGAGTAAAAATAACAATCTGCGATTGCATCGCAGATTAATAATAATAATAATAATAATAATAATAATAATAATAATAATAATAAGAAAGATCCTGAGTAAAAATAACAATCTGCGATTGCATCGCAGATTAATAATAATAATAATAATAATAATAATAATAATAATAATAAGAAAGATCCTGAGTAAAAATAACAATCTGCGATTGCATCGCAGATTAATAAGAAAGATCCTGAGTAAAAATAACAATCTGCGATTGCATCGCAGATTAATAAGTATAATAAGAAAGATCCTGAGTAAAAATAACAATCTGCGATTGCATCGCAGATTAATAAGTATAATAAGAAAGATCCTGAGTAAAAATAACAATCTGCGATTGCATCGCAGATTAATAATAATAATAATAATAATAATAATAATAATAATAATAATAATAATAATAATAATAATAATAAGAAAGATCCTGAGTAAAAATAACAATCTGCGATTGCATCGCAGATTAATAATAATAATAATAATAAGAAAGATCCTGAGTAAAAATAACAATCTGCGATTGCATCGCAGATTAATAAGAAAGATCCTGAGTAAAAATAACAATCTGCGATTGCATCGCAGATTAATAATAATAATAATAATAATAATAATAATAATAATAATAATAATAATATATTGTCGAGAAAATAGTATTTAACTATAACTTATTAAGTATCTCTATATCACGTATAATGTACATAAATCTCTACCGTCAACTGTATAAATGTAAAGCACACCGCATATGCTACAGTTGTAGCCTGAGAGAATAACGGTATATTGACTTGACTTAACTTTCAAGATTTTGGAATTTTCAACGTTTTTCAGATTATAGGTCAGAATTAATGGGATTTTCTCACGTTGATTAGATAAGCCTGGGTCCGAGTTTATGTCCCTTGGCCATTTTGTTTCGAGTTCTTTAATCCAAAACGATTCTCGAACTTTTCTTTGTTTATCAGTTTTTTCTGCCGTATCTGAAAGGGGTGGCTGTTCAATCGGCATAATTCCAAAGTCACGAGTGACTAAATGGTCAGGAAGATTAAAATGTTCGGCAACATGTGTGTCTTCCTTATGAATGGCATAGATAAGTTCGTCACGAACGCTTAATTGAAGACTAACCGTTGTTGTATATGTTATTACTATTTAATAAACATGCTTTTGACTATTTTGAAACTAATTTGACTGGGCGCTGTTGCTGCCATAGACAGCAACAGCATCCAGCCAAATCAGTTCCAAACTAGTCAACAGCTTACCTGTATAATTCTCTGGAATTTGATAGTCAAGGAGTTCACGGAGCAATCGATCCCAACACGAGTGAGGTATTTTATTTGATGTTTGACTCATCAGTAGAGCCTTTGCATCCGTGATTTTAACATTGAATTGAATTGTATCATTGAATAACTTACACTATTTCGCCAGATTCCGTTGAATATTTTGAAAATAATTTGTCTGGAAGGTTTTTGACATCTCAATTACCATTATTTTTAACAGATTGGTGTACTAGGGCGAATTTAGAACCATCGCTAAAACTAATATTCCTATGTAAAATATAATTACGAATTTAATTTTTATAGCCCTATATATATGATATATCTATGAGAGTAGAGTATCCTTCTTACTTGAGAACCGAAAATAGAAGCGCTTTAAATATGTAATGGAAGAAATACTGGTCTGGTGTCTTACTATGGAGGAATCCAGTTTTAGCTATGCTCCGCCCACACTTCGCCGTGTTGGGATTGATCGATCTCTGAACTCCCTGACTTTCAATTTCCAGAATGCTATAGGCCCACATGTAAGCTGTTGAATATTTTGAAACTAATTTGACTGGGTGCTGTTGTTGCCTATGGCAACAGCGCCCAGTTAAACTAATTGATTATGACGACATTCTACACGTCACATAGTTGATTATGACGTCATATGATTGACGGACAAACTGGAATCCTCTATTAGGTGCACAGAGAGCTGGAGTCGGAGTACTTATCATTCAAATGATCGATGAGAAAGAACAGTTTAACAGGTTGGTAGTGGACCAATCTATTATGCAAATTTTCCAGCCATGCCAAGGAAGCGTACAATCTCTGTGTTGATTGTAGGAGCTAGATAATGGATGATTCCAGCGCATCCTTCAATCACGTGACGTCATAATCAACTACGTGACGTATGGGTTAAGGTCATAATCAATTATGTCCTGAATGGCGAAGCTAAGTTCGTCTCGAACGCTTAAAGGTGCATATTCACACCAGAATGCCGATAAATAAAATTGTTCGAATTGTATAATTGTAGATGCTTACCTTGTGTGAATAGACGTAAGGAAATGAAATAAACCTTAGCATATATGATGATTTCATTCCGTACAAATTATAATTTTTTTAATTGCGAAGTTGAATTACGGACTTATATCTTTAATTCAATTTCACGACTTAAAAATTATTAATTTATGCGTAATGAAATCATCATATGTTAAGGTTTATTTCGTTTCGTTACATCTAGGCTCACAATATAAGCTGCTAAAAGTGTACAATATTGATAATTTTATTTTCTAACATTCTGCTGTGTATACGCAGCATTAATTGATGACGGCCATTGTTGTACGAATTGTATGTCTTAAGTATTTAATAAACATTGTGCGGAATATTTTGAAACTAATTTCACTAGTTTTCAATTTGTTTCAAAATATTAAACTGCTTACTGCACAGTTTTCTGTAAATTGAGATTCAGAAAGTGCAGAGATCGATTGATCCTAGCACGAAATAGCCATGGTGGAACTTAGCTAGAAATGAGCGCGGCGTAGGTAAATCTGGATCCCTCCATTATGAGGAACTTCCACTGTAACCGTTTAAGTGCAAACCTTTAGTGGCATCATCAATATCAGAATCATAATTTGTAATTGTCGAAACAAAAGTATCCATGAAGCATTGGAAAGTAGCGCGTTGATTTATATATACCTGCGCTAGAGCCTGGCGAAACTCTAGCTGCATTGTGGCTGAGTTGTTGTCCTTTGAGACAAATATCCTTAGAAAACGACACAAATGTACCCCATAGACTGATACAGTATATGTCTTGATCATATGCAGTCAATCTACGATATGACCTGGACGAAATTACAACAGAATCTATGTCGACTAATTTATAGTTATGAAGAAATCATATATAAGCAAAAGCTCTAGCCAGTTATGAGATAGCGATATATACGTACTTATGTAGTTTTTATTATTGTCAATCATTAGTTCTATGAACTCTGTCTTTGACAACGCACTGGCACTAGGATCTAGCTCATCTGGAATATAATTTTACCTTCTTCAATTTTTTCGACACGGGTGGGGTTCGAACCTGGTAATTCTATGGCAACTTTCGCCTAGCAATTGGCAGGCGAGTGCTCTACCACCAGACCACCATCCGGAGAACATAAATCCTCTTTCACCGGACTGGCTTTCAACCATCCGTCTCACAACCACAAGAATTACCTGGAATTTTGATGGTGTACATAGCAGATATTTAACTTTTACATTTTTCTGAGATCCCTCCTGCTAGATTACTAGGCACTCGCAAGTATGTAGTGTTTATTATTGTCAAGCATTAGTTCTATGAACTCTGTCTTTGACAACGCACGTGCGCGCGTGTGTGCGTGTGTGTATATTGTAGGGAACGGGTAACAACGGGAGGTATAAATGTATTGTGTATTGTTTCCCTGGTTTTGGTAGCTTGTAAGAGTTATTCCATTTCAGAAACTACCTCCACTTTCTCAATAATCAGAAAATAAATCCACACCCGCCATCTGCAGCAATTTCTTAATTGAACTGCCTGTTCAGTAGGTTGTTGACCAATATTGCTAGAATTACCAAATTTCGGATAGGCTAAATAGGATAGCCATGCCTAAATGAAGAATATAGAATGGATTTTGTGATAAACAGTAAAATATTTTTATTGAATATGATGTTGATAATATAACATGAGTTGATAGTCGTTAAATTAGGATTAATCTTTAAATATTGAATACCCTTTTACCAGCTGCAATGCATAATCAATTTAAGAGCAGTAAGACCACCTTACATTATAGAATTTACAATAGAGGCATATGATGTCTCATCTTCATGGAAACCAATCTACCCAGGTATAGACTAGACCACCCGCTGCAATTTTATTTATCAGATTTCTACAATGTATACACAACTAGCAATTGAGAATCTTATGAATAATATTCGCCATGTGAAAGTGTCCAATTGAAGAATCCAGTTTTAGCTATACCCCGCCCATCTCTAGCTACGCTCCAACCACGCCTTTCCAGTTTTGTGATCGATCGATCCTTGCACTCCATGAACCTCAATTTCCAGAGAACGATGCTTGTAAGCTGCTGAATTTGTGTGCATGTCACAGGCTTTATATATATATATGACTGTTACTTTCATGGTATATTTATCTGAATTATAAGTTATGTCCCCTTTAATAATAGAGTATAACCCCTTTAATGCATATTAATTCATATTTCATGGTGTGTATTTCAATGACATTTTAGTATCACCACACCTTTAATGAGTAACATGTCACATGCAATGCTGTTGACCTTTATTTCTTTACAGGAATCTGGTCACAGCTGATATGCTTAACGCATGTCAGCTTGTGATAACGGCAATGGGTGTGTTAATGTCTTTGTAATGTGTGTCTGAGTAGTATTTACTATTAAGTTACCACTGTGTTTTGTCAATGTTGTGTATGAGGAAGTGAGTAGCTTGGGATGTGTATGGCTGTATGTATGGTAACCACTGCACTCATATAGCATGGAGATACACTAAGAAACCAGTTTATGCAGATCAATATTCAACCTTCAAGGAGTTCGGACGTCAAATCCGATTATATATTTGTGCATTATATATGCGTGTGTATCAGTTTGGCTTGAAGATATTGTGGATTATTGGAAGTATTGGAAACGCTGGTCGTTTATCCTGGTTTAGAATCCCCTTGTTATAAATAAAGGCATCGAGACACCGTATATGCGTTTCTTTGTATTGGCACCGGAAGCATCAGCGCCAAGTCAAATTACTTTCAAAACATTAAAAAAAATGTTTCTTTTTTTAAATAGTAAAGACATATAATTCGTACAACTTGACGGACTATTAAGCCTTTATGACGGAATAAACCGCGTCATTCATAACGTAATTGACCTTTCCAGTTTTAGCTATGCCCCAACAATCCCTAAGCTCCACTCACTCCTTGCTCGTGTTGAGATCGATCGATCCCTGAACTCCCTGATAATCAATTTTCAGAAAACTCTGCAGGTAAGCTTTTGAATATTTTGAAACTAATTTTACTGGGTGATGTTGCTGCCTATAACCTGACGGACTATTAAGCGTTTAAGACGGACTAAATCGAGTGATTCATGACGTAATGAGTATGGCATCACCATACATGTCACGTAGCTGATTATGACGTTATATGACATCATATGATGGGTGGATGGATAAACTAGAAAGGTTCATTGATTATAAAGTCAGCCTACAACTGACGTAGTTGATTATGACGTCATATGATTGACAGAGAAACCGGATCCTTCCATTTTAGCTAAGCTTCATCCACTTTGTACGTGCGATGGAATCGATTTATATAATTTGAATATTGAATTCATTTAGTCTAAATTTCAAGGTAACTACACAGGACAGCTGTTGAATAGTTTTAGACTAATTTGACTGGGTGTGGGTGGGGTTGCTTCATGACAACTTAATCCACCCCTATTAAGAAAATAGAAAGAGTTCACCGCAATCGAGCCCTTCAACCAATGATGGGAAACCAATATTATGGTTCAGACTAAAATATTTGAATGCCTTACAACGCATCTTATGCAGCCCATAATAAAGGGCCTAACTAAAATCCCGCCTGATGCAGAGGCTTCATATAGTGGATACCACGCATGACTATTTACCTGGAGCACTCGGTTCGCGCCTGAGCTTGCTCTATACCGCCGTTATTGGAAACATGCGCAATCTCCTTCGCCCATTGCCTCTCTCCACCCAGGAGTATAAATGGGTACCAGTGTAATACCTGGGGAAGTTACCAATAATAAACTGAAATTTTTTTTAAACCAGCCTAGATATTGCGTGAATGGGACCTGACATCGGGAACTCGATATACGCCAATCAAACCAATAACGTATTCTTCCACCTGAAGCAAAGCAGCTTCATACATCAAAGCAGGAGAATTCACGGGAAACCAGAATAGACTAACAACCACCACATTACATCTAGAACCTGTAGATTCACTGAACCTCTGGCACAACGATCAGGATGAGGCTAATACCAATACATCGGTGTTTGGTGTATTACCAGGTGATTCCCAGAATGTCTTCAACAAAAGAGCTCTAAAACTTGCAATGATTGACGATTTATTCCCAGACCAAACTTAGAGTTATGCATCTACAGACGGATCAGCATCAAGAGCTGTGATAAATTCAGGAGCTGGAGCGTATTCCTGAGGATTATTGATGGGTACCCTGGCACAGGATCAGTTCCAAACGCAATGCACAGTACCAACCACAGAGCTGGAATTCCGACTGTGATCAAAGCAGCTTCTTTGACCTCTACCGCCGACATTGAAACGGTTCTGGAATCCCGGTTCAATGACAAAATACGTGAACTGAAGGTTGTTTTCAATCGGAGCTCAATGCGCAGACAAGTTTACTTTACTGTCGGTACAAACGCACTGCGCTATCTAAAGCAAAGAAAGAGAAAACGCAGCATGTGGAAAGAGAACACTACTTGAATGATGTCACATATATGAAAGAAGAGCACGATCAAATCACACCCAAATACTGGGAACGAGTCTTCTTACTTAGACTCTGCATTGGCCACAAGAGATAGAATGGCCATATATGTATAGAAAACTGAAAATGCTCCTTATCGCCGAAGTCAGTGCCTTGACTAATTAGCTTGATGTGTGTAAAGATGTGAGAAGACTGATTGACAATCCATTTATCCATAGAACCGCTTGTCAACTTTAAAATTAGAATGTGTACTTAAATTACTTATCAATGGCGCTTTCCAAGTTTATCCATCCATCATATGACTTCATATGACGTCATAATCAGCTACGTGACGGGAATGATGACGTCATAATCATGCCGTAGTGAATGACTCAATATAGTCCTCTTTAACGCGTAATAGTCTGACACGTTGTACGAATCGTATGTCTTTACCATTTAGTAAATATTATGTTGAATATTTTGAAACTAATTTGACTGGACGCTGTTGGTGCCATAGGCAGCACCAGCCCAAGTCAAATTAGTTTCAAAACATTTAACAGCTTAATTGTATAGTTTTCTGGAAATTGATAGTTGGGGAGTTCAGAGATAGATCGATCCGAACACGAGCGAGGTGTGGGTGGAGCTTAGATAAAGATGGGGGGGGGGGGGGGCATAGCTAAAACTGAAAAAATCCACTGCAACACCATGAGAGACGCCATTTTCATCACTATTATTATACTCCATATACTGAGATAGAAGACTGCTTGAGTTCTAGTATGAGTACCAAGGCACCATTAAACCAATCACAGTATCCTACAGACCACACAAGCCGATGTGACAGCGATAACATGAGAAATGTGATAACAAGCTAAAACATCTTTCAGGCAATCCATCCATCCATCGATCCATCCATCCATCCACCCATCCACACCGCTGTCAATCTGACTAGCATAGTAACTTCAAAATTAATAAATTGTTACATATTCACAATTTTCACAATCCCTATGTGATATATGACATGGAAATATTTATTAGGATTATAATTGCTGCAAAGTTTAATAGATTTCTAAAATATAATAAAGACAGAATAATGCCGGCATTCCCAAATAGCAATCAGTGTTTTGAGATTGTAGGCTTCTCAGCTCCGAGTAAACCGGCTTTCATGAAGCATAAAACGAATTAGTTTATATATGTGTCCAACTGGAGGAGCAGGATAATATTCGTGGCACATAAAATGGAGGATTCCAGTTTATCCATTAATCATATGACGTCATCATCAACTATGTGATGTGTAGGATGGCGTTATAATCAATTACGTCTTAAATGACTTAGCTAAGTTCGTCACGAACGCGTACTTGATGACGGACTAAGCGTTGTTATACGAATTGTATGCCTTTAATATTTAATAAATATGCTATTGAATAGTTTGAAACTAATTTGTCCGGGATAGGCAGTCAAATTAGTTGCTAAAACTGGATTCCTCCATTGTACCTGTAATTACAGATATAAATCACATTTTGTTGAACACAATATCATCAAGTGTCTTTTTCATCACAGACACAATTTCGCTAAACATTGGTGAACAGCCGCTGAGCGCTGACGATGAATACAAGATAGTTGTCTACATTCATAATAAGATTATATAATCGATGAGTTATTAAAAAATATACCAATATTTAACTTTTTCTTCTCAGATCCTTCCACAACCTTACAATCTTTGATTTCGTCTCAAATCGATTCATTTGCCATGGTTGTATCAACCATTCAGATTGTGTGTGTGTGTGTGTGTGTGTGTGTGTGTGTGTATGTGTACGTGCGTGCGTGTGTGCGTGCGTGAGTGTGTGCGTGCGTGTGTGCGCGCCCGTGCGTGCATGACAATGCAGATTTGGCTATGGCGATCATGGCCTCTAAAGCTATCACAACCATTGAAATTGTACTTCAGAACATAGAGTACACACACGTATAGAGAGGAATTATGTCTGCGGACACATAGCAACAATACACCTTTCCCACATTGACGTCATTACGCCGGGATTTCCCTAAATCAAAGCTCGTAGCACAAGTTCTGCAGCCAATAACAGGCAGCTGACCCGCATTCATTGAGTTACTATTGCACTAAAATACAGAGCAATGTAAACCGTGATAAACTAGTCACAATATTATTGAAGTCATACGCCTTTGGAAGACTTTTATTTTAAATAATATTGAATAATTCTCACCAACTCTGGTCCTACTGATGCAATGTTCTCCAGGTTCTGGTGGAAGCTTGCACATGGGGTCTCGAACATTTTTGTATCCAAAAGCTAAAACGCAAGCGACACCGCTTTCAACAACATTGTTTTCATAATAGACATTTGTGTAGGATTTATCAATAACTTTAATGGAGCGATCATTTCCGTACGTGGGGCGTATGCCAATTTTACGCACAAAAACTACAGCGCAACAGCAGCAGTTTTCAGCAACATTGTTTCAAAATAGACACTTTTGACCTTGCGGCGGCCTGACTGAGAAAATATATCCACGACGCGGGTATTAAATAAATTTATCCTTGTTTATTTGGGGGCTCTTGTTTGAGGGATCCTAGGTCTATAGCTCCGTTAGCAATTGCTTTGGCCCAGCTCTGCGTCTAGTGCAACATACTCCTCAGAGTTAGAAATTGTGATGTGACATTTTTCTACTCTCCACTTCAGCCATAAAGACTGTAAACAAATGTAAGGGCATCACAGAGCAGTGAAAGAACCACCTGGCTCATCATGAACGTCATCTTATTTAAGAAGCTTCACTATAGCTGGCTCGAAACAGTTGACATGGGTGATCATAACATATTGTTTTTAATACCAACAAACTGCGGTGATGACATTACGATATCGTGAAGTCTTGGTCTAGTTGCAAGAAAATGGCTGCGCCCGGGAGACGAAATAATCCCATGTTTACGATGGTATAATTCTTCGTGTTATTTGCCTATTGCAATTATTTACGATCCAATATGTTAGTTATGTAATAAATAGTCTTTCAAATAAAGTACACGTTTAACATTCGCGGAATTGTCCTTTAAGACAGGAAACCGATCTGCTACTGATGTGTAGGACATCGTAGTCAATTACGTCATTCCAGCTCCGTTATGAACATCAAAAGCCCGTCAAGTGTACGAATTGTTTGTCTTTTATGAATATGGAATTCAATAAGCTTTCTGTTGAATATTGTGAAGCTTATTTGAGTGGGTGCTGTTACTGCCATATGCAGCAACAGCATGTAGTCAATTATTAGTTGCAAAATATTTAACAGCTTACCTGTATAGTTACCTTAAAATTGAGATTTTGGGAATTCAGAATTCACAATATGTAAATCGATTCCAACAGGATATGGAGGTGGGTGGAGCTTAGCTAGAAATGGATGGGGCATAATTAGAAATGGACGCATCCATTAAGGCAGTGGGTGCAGATAGGCATAACCCACAAATCACCGCAAATAGGATGACAGAAAAGAGAAACAAGAAGTCTAAATATGTTATCATCATCATGTTGACCACAATATCATCAAGCATTTGCCTATTTCTGAGTCAGCTATATAAGATTTAGTTAATACATCACTGTATGATAAAAAGAGCACAGATTGGTGGGAACCGGCTACGTTAGCTCATATATTGAACCCAGTCTTTTTCTATTAGGTTGGGGAGAATGATGTGTTGTGATGTGTTTTATCAATTTCCTCCAGATTCATCAAATTAGGAAGGAAATGACTGGTGTCACCGACTTTGGCCGATGGGTAGTCTATGGAATTGATAGAGACTTTCACTAGGTTGAGAAGCCATTGGTATCTCCAGACATGGTCTTTGTAGAACTAGCACGCATGACTTATCTAGTTAAGTAATGCTGATTTTGGCCTGATTTATGAAGGAACCCGATTAACAACTTATTTATTGTACGGGATTTGGCATAGTTCACGACCGGTTAAAGCCGTAATTAGTTGCTGTCTTACCTGTATGAAGATCTTCTCCTTCATAGCCAGTGAATTTTGGTAGCTAAAACTTTAATACTCATAGTCTCTTGGTGACAAAGTGATCTTAGAAAGGAGATCCACTTGACTCAATCTCTGTTTTGAGGACATGGTTCCAGTGTCAGTTTTTAAGTCTCTGTTACCATAAGCGGGATATGGGTAATGTCGCGAGGTCACCACGCATGTACAACAATACAGGCAGCGGCACATGGTAGCTAGGAATCCCGGAGGTCTGCATTCTTGGACAAACCCGGTTATGTACACTAAGACATAATAGTCGTACTTGATGATGATGTCTAAGAACTGGTAGATCCTTCCATGAGACTGAGTTCGGGAAAATGCAGTATATGACAAGTTGAACAGCTGTAAATCCTGGCTTTAGTTCATTCTGATGACTTAGGAGAGTCACGAAGCTCATCATGTAGTCATCACGAACAGGTTTGAGACAAATTCCAGTCAACAGAGTGAACTATTTTGCCCATTTATTGACAGTTCTTCTAATATGTGAAACAAAATGGAGGTCCTGAGTGGATCTCCTGTTAGAAAATCGCGGTGGTCGACTAGGAAAATGTGTCATGTCAGAGGAGACTGGAAGTCTGTTTCAGAATGGAGGAATCAACTTATTGCTATATTGAATGATCCCTGCACTACCTGAATCTCAATTTCCAGAAATCTATATCAGTAAGTTGTTAAATATTTTGAAACTAATTTGACTGGGTGCGGTTACTGCCTATGGCAGTCCAGTCAAATTAGTTTCAAAATCAGTGAGTATAGTGCCTTATAGGAAGCGTGCCCTTTCCCTTAGTAGGAGAGTCAAAAATGCTAATAAGTAGGAGATTTGGAGTTAGTATCCCTGTTATTAGTCCCAGTTCTCTGACTCCACCCGCTGCCGTTTCTGATATATCGGGTGAGAGGCTCCGACTACGCTGTTATCAGCGACAATTGAAGAGTCGGTTTAAATAGGTTTGGCATTTATCGATGCTGGTCTTCGTCAATGTAGGATCTACGTATCAGACCAAATATCATGAAGCCATTGTTGGGTGATTAAATATTATCGATGAATGATGATCAGCACTTTAACAAACAGATGTTCCTAAATTAGAGCATGGTTCGCTCCCGGCATCACAAGAGGAGGCAGAACGAGTCTTGACAAATCGATTTGATTGCACAAACTCAGTCATTACTGAACAAGTCGTCCACTATGTATATTGTGACAATATTATATATCAACAACACTGCTACCCAATTGAATTACTTTATATACCCAGTCGTTATTTTGCCTGTTTTTGGGCATATGAACCTGATGACATCATCCCGCACTGTCTTTGCTGCAAGAACATATACTATCGGATTCAAAGTACTGTTACTAAACACAATATGGACAAGAACCAGATACCGAAGATCTGTAAGTACGTCATACGTTTCTAATAACATGTGACTTATGAGTGCGTATAAGTTTGGAACCAGCCATGCGATGTAAAATAAGATGATTACAATGGCAACAGCCCGGACATCAGCATTATGCGGACCATGTTTTGTTCCCCGTGAGGTTTTAGAGCACCCCAGAGTAATATACTTTGAGATGTGAAGCAAGAAGATCGAGGCACATGGAATAATTGTAGATAATATATTCCATATTAGATCTTTAATGTAATTATCACGCGTATAGGTACACATCGTCAACATCTCGCCTTGGTAATGCACTTTAATTGGTTTAAAAAACGCTATCAATGACAATGCATAAATTGATGTTAAGAAGTGGATGGATAGGCATACTTTTATAACGAGGCTACACGTGATGCTCGCTCGGGATTTGAGAGGAAAGACTAACTGGTAAAAACGGAGGGTTGCAAAGAAAACAAGATTATATCCACTCCCCAGCAAACCGTACAGAACAGTAAAGACAAATAGTTGGCATGTGAAGCCAGCTTCCGGTATGGTCATTACCGGAAATAGAACCGATGTGTATGTAGCCCCGGCAATACAGCACGTCACATCCGATACCGCCAGACTTGTAAGTATGGTAAACACAGGCTGTAGGTATTTACGTGACCTCACAAAATAAATAATTAGACAAATATTTAGAATTAAGCCAAATAAATGATACGTCATTGGTAACTGTTTGTAAAGAAATTCAGGAATATTTTTGTTCAGAAAGAGATCATCATCAGTATATTCTATTGTTGTGTTCCAAACGAAATCATCTGATGATTCCATTTTAAGATTGGGTTCTTGTATTGTTGATCAGAATTCAAGATGAAGCAAATACCTTTGTAAACTCGGTTAAATCTACGACATCCTTGCTTTTTCGAATACTGCACTGCTTGCGAATCACAAAACCATAGTATATTACATTGATCACTTTACCTATAGCCTGTGATGATGTCATGTCCACACGTTACATCACCTTCTAATGATGACAATTAAAGAATCCAGTTTTAGCTATGCCCAGTCATCTTTAGTTAAGCCACGCCCACGCTTTGCCTGTGTTTGAATCAATCGATTCCTCCACTCTCTCAATCTCAATTTCCAAGAGGCTATACAGGTAAGCTGTTGAATATTTTGAAACTAATTTGACTGGGTGTTGCTGCTGCTGCTGCCCGCCCAGTCAAATTAGTTTCAAAATATTCAATTGAATGATTATTAACTGGCAAAGACATACAATTCGTACAACTTGACGGGCTCTTAAGTATTTATGACTGGCTAAATCGTGTCATTATGACGTCAGCCTGCACGTGGCGTAGTTGATTATGACAGCATATGATTGACTGAGAAATTGGAATCATCAATTGCCAAAAGAATGTACTATTTATCGACATGATTAGGCTTATTATACATTCGAAATGACTATATTGACACTACCTTATACTCTTTAATCCTTTAAGGACTAAATTTGTTCAAAAAATTAAAATGTTTACTTATTGAATGTCCATTTGCAGGCCAAGAGAAGAGTATTTTTGAAAATTTACCACTGGAATGACTGGCTCGTTTACCGAGCCAGTCATTCCAGTGGTAAATTTTCAAAAATAGTTTCCTCTTGGCCTGCAAATGGACATTTCTCAAGCCCCCATGAAGAGGCCGGTCTTGGCCGGTTTCGTCCTGAAAGCGTTAATCCTTTCTTGCAAATATATGATATCGGATCTCAGTTCAATTAATTTTTTGTAAATAGAAAATGTGTGAAATATCGTGATAATCTATTTACTCGATGCCAGCATTACGTTATATTTTGCAAGCATATGTAAACGCGATAAGATACGCTATTACTGAATGAAACATATATACATGTAAGTGCTATGCCACGTTCTCTACAAATACAGTATATGCGCCTTGCTGTTCGTCCAATACGTGGTGTATCAATTAATTTATAGGAAGCTATTGTTGTATTTAAGCTACATGTCGGACACAATACAATATATACATGTCTATGTCTGATGATTGAATGCCACAGCTTCATCTTCTTTGTCGTCAATTCGTTAACCAAAGACCAAAGACCAGCTCTGTATTGAGCAAACACGTTGATAGCAAGAACTAATATATAAGTGGTATGAGACTCTAGGTATCCTTCCTTTTTGTTTGCCAGTCTATTATTAATTATCTTCCGCTTCAAACACACATATCCAACCTTTTACAGCCCTGATCCCATCAACAACTCTCAATGTTGATTTTTGTTATATACAATTGTTTGGTGCTTGCTATAGTGAACATAGGATGCGGGATTGTTTATAGCACAGCTACAACTCCATTCGTATCTCGCGAGACCTCCTATTCAATAGATTTTTTTTTAGATCTATTCAATACGAGATCGAGAAAAGTATTCTCGAAGAAACCCCGTCTCTATTTTTAGATTGCTACAATTCTTTAAGACATAGATACCATCGTGTGCCGTTCTTTGTCTCATGCCATTGTTCGGAGCTTGGCATAGTAAACAAAATACGGGAATATCTGCACTTTTAACGGGCCTTCTATTCTTGTCACTTCTATCAATGTTAAGTTTGTCATCTATTAAGAACAGGTGCAAAGAATCGGCAGAGGACATTGCTTATTATTGACTATTTTTTGGCAAGAGATAATTGACGAAACCAGTTTATAGGTCAATCGTATGACGTCATAATCAACTACGTCATATATAGGTTGACGTCACAATCCAGTGTCACAATCCACAATCTTAATTGATAGAAAGAGTCCGTATTTAACCTTGAATAGTCCGTTAAGCTGTACAAATTGTATGTCTACTATGCCATAGACATGCATATTCAACATCTTACTTGTTAATTTTCTGGAAATTGAGATTCAAAAGCGTGGGTGAGGCTTAGCTTATGCATGGCTAAAATGGGATTCGCCATTATGCTATGACGTTCACTGAAAAGGGGAAGTTTTCACGCCACTGGACCAGTTATAGTCAAGACATCCATCAAACGGAGGTGTGTGGGTGGGGGTTTTCCTTTTGAAATCTACTTCCTCTATATGAGATCTCTTGCATTTTTTCCTCATGTAATTATTTTCTTTCAAAAAATTTGTTGGATTGGGTCATGGTGAGATTTTTTTCATTGACGAATCGCATCACGGTCGTGACGGTACTAGGCATTGTCGATAGCTTCAACAGTCTGAGAAAGTTTCCACAACCTGAATATTCTTTAGGTTAAGTTAACTGGACTAGTCTCTCACTCCGTCGTACAAATCATTGACATTTTAACAAATTATTTTCTTTCAAAAAATTGGTTGGATTGGGTCATGGTGAGATTTTTTTCATTGACGAATCGCATCACGGTCGTGACGGTACTAGGCATTCTCGATAGCTTCAACAGTCTGAGAAAGTTTCCACAACCTGAATATTCTGTAGGTTAAGTTAACTGGACTAGTCTCTCACTCCGTCCTACAAATCATTGACATTTTGACAAAGCTGCATAGTTCACTATAATTGCGCATGCGCATACAATACGGTTAATAAATAAGTTTGCACGTTTCCAAAACAAAATCAGATACATGTTCGTTAGGACAATTTTGAACACGATGTAGGAAATGTTCGCTTGAATATTTTGAACAGAATTAAAGTAGATGTTAGGCAGCAATGTCTTCCAATCAAATTATGTTCGAAATATTCAACATTACGTTTTATTTTGTTTTGGAAACGTACAGGTAATATTTGTTGCACATTTTTCATTTCCGGTCATCTCAATGGCGGACTCCAGTTTTAGCTATGCCCCGCCGATCTCTCCCACTAAACTCCACCACACTTTGCCCTTGTCGGCATTAATCTATAAATTGGATACTATTAATTGCCCTGCCCAAGTGTAGTGGATAATGGGTTTTGTGACGAACAGTAAAATATCTTTTTATTGAATATGATGTTGATAATATAACATGGATTGATAGTTGTTAATTTAAGGTTAATCTTAAAACATTGATACTGTTTTACCAGCTGCAATGCATAGTAACTTTATGAGCAGCAAGACCACGTTACATTTTGACAATTGCGGCATATGATGTCTAATGTCCATGGAAAACAAATCTACATAGGTGTGTACTTACCCCGTACCACCTGTTGCACTTTTGTTTATCTGATTTCTACGATGCAGACACAACTGGTAATTGAAAATTTTATGAACAATATTCTCCATGTGAAAGCGTCCAATGAAGGAATCCAGCTTTAGCTATGCCCCGTCCATCTCTAGCTAAGCTCCACCGATGATTTTCCGGTGTTGGGATCTATCGATCCTTGCACTCTCTGAATCTCAATTTGCAGAAAACTACACTCGTACGTTGTTGAATATTTTAAAGCTAATTTACCTGCCTATAGCAGCAGCAGCAGCGTCCAGACAAATTAGTTTCAAAAAATTCTACAGAATGTTTAATAAATAGTAAAACATACAATTCATACAACTTGAGAGACTATTAAGCGTTTATGACGGACTAAATCGCGTCATTCATGACGAAATTGAATATTTCGTCAGCCTACATTTGACGTAGTTGCTCTGAGGTAATTTGATCTATAATCTAGCTAAACTTCGCCCATGTTGTACACGTGCTGTAAGTGAGTTATATAATTTGAAACAGGAATTTCAATGTATTTCTATAGTCTAAATCTCAATGTGATTATACGACTGTTGAATATTTTGAAACTAATTTGACTGGGGCCTTTTGCTGCCTTGCAATGTGATCCACCCCTACCAGGGAAATGGAAAAGTTCATCGCAATCCAACGTCTCAACCAAGGATGGGAAAGAAATCTCATGGTCCAGACTAAAATATTCCAATGCCATACAACGCAGCCTATGCAGCCAATAATAAAGAACCTAGCCAAAAATCCGCCTGAGGCGATGCAGATTCATCCATCAAGAGACAATACAGGGAATTGAAGAATAGACTAACAACGACCACATTACCTCTAGAACCTGTAGACTCACTGAACCTCTGGTACAATTACCAGGATGAGGATAATACTAATACATCGGTGTTTGGTATATTAACAGGTGAATGTTAAAGAGCTTTAAAACTTGTGCTGATTGAGGACTGATTCCCAGATGAAACTTTGAATCATGCATATGGAGACGGATCGGCAACACGTGCTGCGATAAATTGAGGAGCTGGAGTGTATTCGTGAAGTTCCTTGGTAGGTACACTGAGACGGCATCAGTTCCAACCACAGTGCACAGTAACAACTACAGAACTGAAATTCAGACCGGGATCCAAGCCGCTTCTTTGATTAAATAACTCCGACATTGAAACTGTTCTAGAATCCCTGTCCAGTGACAAAATATCTGAACTGAAGGCTGACTAATTCTCAATTTCGTAGACAAATACAGCTAAGCACATTATAACATACGATTATACATACATACAGAAACAATAAATTTAGTAGAATTATTATCATTACCCTCGCGCCGTCGGATGTCTTAACCCTTTAGTGACTAAATTTGACAGAAAAACTTCGATTAAGCTTATCTATTGTGAAATGTCCATTTCCAGAATAAAACAAAGCCATTCTTGGAAATTTACCACCGGAAAGACTAACTCGATTATCGCGACAGTCATTCCTGTCATAAATTTTCAAAAAAAATGGTCATTTCTCTAGACTTGTCTCTAGGCTTGTGCATTTATGGGTCAAAGAGCATAAGAATCACTAAATTTTACATAGCAATTCATAATGTAGGATAACATCGGCAGGCTCAATCGAAGGTTTGCATCTTAAAGGTTGTGGATAAGTAACAATATTTGAATGACGTCACATATATGGAAAAGAGCACGAGCAAATCAAAAACAAATGCAACAAAAGATGATTGCAACTGGTTAACATACCGGGAACGAGTCTCCTTACTCAGATCCTGTACTGGGCACAAGAAGTAGAATACTCATATGTGTAGAACACTTAAGATGGCCCACTCGCGGACCTGTGGCTGTGGTCTAGAAAACCAGACAACAGAACATACCCTACACTGCTGTCCTCATCACAACAACCTGAAAATATTCATCTGGTCTACAAAGCCCACACTAATGACCAAACTCCCCGGCCCTAGATAAGGAGGGTAGTTTCTGCAAATGAAAGGATGAAAAAGAGGTCTTCGGTCCCTATTGCTCTAGATTATTAATTGACATTCAAGCTGAGTTAATTTGTAGGCCTACATTTTGCTGATCAACTTAATGCCTTAATGCCAGTGTTTATTTGCTCATCCAAATTAGAGGTTTCAGATTCCTGCTACAGAAAAAGATCATATCTCAGAATAGACAGGCACACGATCATTAGCACCTGCTATATACTTATATCCATGGTCGAGTACAAATACTCTAGCTCTTTTATGCCGCCTAAAAATGTTAATCATGAAACGCATTCCTATGAATGTAAAGTGTGCTTCCAACAATCAATATTAAAACACTTATTTTTTAGACAGGAATGTTTTTACAATTGACGTAATTGACAGTAATGAAGGAATACAATTCGTACAATTTGACGGGCTATTAAGCATATGACGTTGTTGATTATGACGTCATATGATTGATCGATAAACTGGATTAAGCAATTGATAATAATTGATAACTGACGTAGATATATGCCCCTATGCATTACGGCCAAAGTCAATGCCTTGACTAATTAGCTTGATATATTCAAAGATGCGCGAGGACTGTGCTTGACACTCCCTTTCTCCATAGAACAGCTTGTCAACTTTAGTATTAGAATGTGTATTTAAATTAATTATCCAATGCGACACCATGAGAGATGTCATTTTCATAACTATTATTAAACTCCATATACAGACTTAAAAGACTGGTTGATTTCAAATAGGATGACAGGGGCCATTAAACAAATCACAGGATCCACACACAAGCAATTCCACTGTGACACTGATAACATGAGAAACGTGATAACAGGTTAAAACATCCTTCCACCCATCCACCCATCCATCCAGCCATCCATCCACACCTCAGTCAATCTGAGTAGCCTAGTAACTTCAAAATTAACAAATTGTTATAGATTCAATATTTTCACAATCCATATGAGACATATGGCATGAAGATATTTATTAGGAATATAATTGCTGCAAAGTTTAATAGATTTCTAAAATAAAATAAAGACAATAATGACAGCATTCCCAAATAGCAATCAGTGTTTTGCAATTTCAGTTTTCTCAGCCCTGAGTAAACTGGGTTTCATGAAGCATAAAACGAATGAGTTTATGTATGTGTGTTACTGGAGAAGCAGGACAAAGGTCATTGCACATTAATGGGGGGTGGGGGGGAGTCCAGTTTATCCGTCAATCATATGGCGTCATAATCAACTACGCTACGTGTAGGATGACGTCATTTTCAATTACTTCATAAATGACTTAGCTAAGGTCGTCACGAACCGCTTACTTGATGACGGACTAAGCGTTGTTGTCCGAATTGTATATCTTTACTATCTAATAAATATGTTGTTGAATATTTTGAAACTAATTCAACTGGGTGTTGTTGATGCCATAGACAGCAACAACACCCAGTGAAATTAGTTTCAAAATATTCAACAGCCTACCTGTATTGCTTTCTGTAAATTGATAGTCAGGGAGTTCAGGGATCGATCGATCCCAACACGGGCGAAGAGTAGGTGAAGCTTAGCTAAAGTTGGGCTGGGCATAGCTAAAACTGGATTCCTCCGTCGTAAGTGTAATTACAGATATAACTCATATTTTCTTGAACACAATATAATCAAGCATCTGTTTCATCACAGACACAATTTCGCTAAACATTAGTGAACAACTGCTGAGCACTGAAGATGGATACAAGATGATTATCTACATTCATAATAAGTTTATATAATCGATGAGTTATTAGAAAATATACTAATATTCAACTCAAATCCTTTTACAATCTTGGATTTCGTCGGAAATAGATACATTTGACAAGATTGTATCAACCATTCAGAGTGTCTGTGAGTGCGTGTGTGTGCGTGTGCGTGTGCGTGTGCGTGTGCGTGTGCGTGTGTGCGCGCGTGCGTGCGCGCGTGTGTGCATGCCTGCGCGGCAATGCGTGTTTGGCGCTTGGACATCGTGGCCTCTAAAGATATCACAACCATTGAAATTGTACTTCACAACATAGAGTACACACATGATTTCTAGAGAGGAACAATGTCTAACCTCTATGCATACGCATAGCAACAATACACCTTTCCCACATTGATGTCATTACGCCGGAATTCCCCTAAATCCACGCTCGGAGCGCAACTGCTGCAGCCAACAACAAGCAGCTGACCCGCAGTCATTGAGTTACTATTGCACTAAAATACACCGCAATTAAAAGCGTGATAAACTAGTCACAATATCATTGAAGGCATACGCCATTGAAAGACGCATCCAATTGCATAAACATTAATGTGATATTTTTAGAAAAAATTTGAAAGGTTTTCACCGAATTATTTGCATATATAAAATACACCATTATACCTTGATTCATTAAATCAAGTGGACAATAGCGGGTATTTAAAATGACAAATTCACTAAATTTTACAAAAATCTATAAACTTATGCATAAATGTATAGAAAATGGGTTTAGCTTTCCGATGACGTATGACTTCAATAATCTTATGAACATAGTTCCTCATATAAACTGTTGAGCGTGCTTTGTAACTGAGCCTAATTGTAAGGTAATACTGTTCACGCGGTGCCGGCTTGTTTACCGACCAGAAGGGCTGTGTTCAATGCATTGTGGGAAGGTATTTTCCCAAAACATGATAATGTGGGAAAGGTTTATTGTCATGTATGTTATTAATCCGCCAACTATAAATATACTAACATGTTGTCGGATATGAGCAAAGGCATCCCCCTCAAGGTCATGATTGGTATTGGGGTGGGGGCCAGTCAAAATCTAAAACCCAAGAGCAACTGCTTGCAGCAACAGTTTTCAAAATAGACATTTTAAAGTATTCTTCAATAACTCTGGCTCTACTGATGCAATTTTCTCCAAGCTCTGGTGGAAGCTTGCCCATGAGGTCTTTTGTGGCCAACAGCTCAAATGCAACAGCAACAGTTTTCACCAACATTGTTTTCAAAATCGACACATTTTTTAAAGATTTATCAATAACTCGAATGGAATGATTATTTCCATACAGGGGTTGATGTATTGTTAGATTATGGGATCCCGTGGAAGCATGCCAATTTTACACTCAAAAGCTAAAGCGCAGCAGCTTTCAACAACATTGTTTCCCAAATAGACACTTTTGACCTTGCGGCAGCCTGACTGATAAAATATATCAACGACGTGGATAAATTTGTCATTGTTTATTTGGGGGCTCCTTATTTGAGATATACACGGGCTGTAGCCCCATTAGCAAATGCCTACGCTTCCGCTCCGTGTGTAGTGCAACATACCCCCAGAGGTAAAAATTGTGACACTTCAGTCATAGAGATGGTAAACAAATGTGACAGCATCACAGAGCGGTGAAAGATAATCCAAGCTCATCAGGAACGTAGTCTTAGTCAAGAAGAATCACTAGCTGGCGGGAAACAGTTGAAACAGTTGAGATGTATATTCATAACATATTATTATCTAATACCAACAAACTTCAGTAATGACATCACGATCTCGAGAAATCTTGTTCCCGTTGTGAGAAAATGGCTGCGCCGGGGAAACGAAATTATCCCACGTTTACGATGGTATAATTCTTCGTATTATTTGCCGAGTGCGGTTATTTAAGATCCAATATGTTAGGTATATAATAGTCCTTGAAATAAAGTACACTTTTATCCATCCAGGAATTGCCCTTTAAGAGAGGGAACCGATCTGCCACTCAAGTATATGACGCCATAATCAATTACCCCATTAGCTAACTGATATCACTATCATAATGTCGTATCTAGCTCCGTCATGAACATCGAAAAGCCAGTCTAGTGTACGATTTGTATGTCTTTTATGAATATGCAATTTAATAAGCTTTCTATTGAACATTTTGAAACTAATTTGAGTGAGTGCTATAGCTGCCGTAGGCAGCAACAACACGCAGTCAAATTAGTTGCAAAATATTTTAACAGCCTACATGTGTAGTTACCTTGAAATTGAGATTCTGGGAGTTCAGAATTCACAGTATATAAATCGATTCCAACACAGTAAAAAGTGGGCGGAGCTTAGCTAGAATTGGATGGGGCGTGGTTATAAATGTTATCATCATTATGTTGGCCACAATATCATCAAGCGTGTGCCAAGTCAGTTACATAAAAGTTAAGACATGACAGAATGATTAAAAGAGCACAGACTGGAGGGAATCGGTTGAGTTAGCTCATATATTGAACCTCATCTATTTCTGTTACGTTGGGGAGAATGACGCGTTGTGATGCATTTTATCAATTGCCTCCAGTTTCATCAAATTAGGAATGAAATGACTGGTGTCATCCGATCTTGGGTGATAAGTATTCTATGGAGTTGATAGAGACTTGCACTAGGTTCAGAAGCCATTGGTATCTCCAGACATGGCCTTTGTAGAACCAGCACGCATGGCTTACCTAGTCAAGTAATGCTGACTTTGGCATAATTTATGATGGAAACTAGTTAACAACTTAGTTGTGTTCGGCGTGTGGCATAGTTCACGACCGGTTAATGCCGCAATTGTATGCTGTCTTACTTGCAGGACTATCCTCTCCTTCATTACCAGCGTTTTTTGGTAGTCAATACTTTTAAGACTCTTGGTGACGAAGTGTGTGTCGACACAAAGCAGGCGATGTTTGAATTTGAACGGAGATCCAATTAACTCAATCTCGGTTGTGAGGACCTGGTTCCATACCGTGTCAGTTCTTAAGTCCGTGCCACCATAAGCTACATCCGGGCAATACATCTAGTTTGCCATACTGGTGCAACAGTGCAGACATTGGCACATGACGACTAGGAATTCTGAATAGCTAGATCCTTGGATGAAGCCGGTTATGTAAACAGAGGACTAATAGTTGTACTTTATGATCATGTCTAAGAACTGGTAGACCATACTATATGAAACTGAATTCAGGAAAGGGTAGTATATGACAAGTTGGACAGCTGTAAATAGTTGGTTTAGTTCATGCTGATGATTCGAGAGATGCACGAAACTCATTATGTAGTCATCACGGATAGCTTTGAGCACGATTCCAGTCAGCAAAAAGTCGACAATTTGGCCATTTATTGACGATTCTTCTAATATGTGAAACGAAATGGAGGTCCTGAGTGGATCTCCTATTAGAAATTCTGGGTGGTCGACTAAGCAAATATATCATTTCAGGGGAGACTGGAAGTCTTGGTGAGAATGGAGGAATCCACTTTTGCTGTATCACGCTGGTCTCTAGCTAAGCACCACCCAGACTTTGCTCGTGTTGGGATTGAACGATCCGTACACTTGCTGCATCTCAATTTCCAGAAATCTATACGAATAAGTTGTTAAGTATTTTGAAACTAATTTGACTGGGTGTGGCTGTTCCGCATGGCAGTCTAGTCAAATTAGTTTCAAAATATTCACCAGCATGTTTATTAAATAGTAAATACACAGTTTGTACACCTTGATGGACTATTTAGCAGTTATGATGGACTAAATCATGTAATTTCAGGCGTAACTGATCATGACATCAGCCTACATGTGGCGCATTTGATCATGACGTCATATGATTGATCGATAAACTGGCTTCCTCCATTGTGATCGTACTGGAATATAATAAACCAGTGGAGAGGGAAAAGATTTAAGGCACAGTGACAGTTGATGAAAGAACGGGCTACTGACTATCGTTTCTAGTAGCAAACAGTAAGCAGAGAAGCCGGTGGCTCCAGAGGAGCTGTTATTCTGTTAATTAGTGCCAGGTTATTATTTTTGTGAATAACTCTTATAACTTAGGTTTCCGTACATGACACTAGAGTTGAGCCTCAATATGGTTTTATTTGATAGTAGAGAAGCTAGATTGGATCGTTGACAGGCTCTACAGACTTCTGACATCGTATCAGTGATTACAGTGCCTTATAGGAATCGTTCTCTTTCCCTTAGTAGGAGAATTACAACTAGGAGATTTGGAGTTTGTATATCAAGCATCGACGTACGGTTAATCTCTCGATATCTCTAGTTAGTATCTCCACGACCTATTAGAGGCATCCATTTCTAGCTATGTCTCATCCATTTCTAGCTATGTCTCATCCATTTCTAGCTATGTCTCATCCATTTCTAGCTATGTCTCATCCATTTCTAGCTATGGCTCATCCATTTCTAGCTATGTCTCATCCATTTCTAGATATTCTCATCCATTTCTAGCTATGTCTCATTTCTAGCTATGTCTCATCCATTTCTAGCTATGTCTCATCCATTTCTAGCTATGTCTCATCCATTTCTAGCTATATCTCATCCATTTCTAGCTATGTCTCATCCATTTCTAGCTATGTCTCATCCATTTCTAGCTATGCCTCATCCATTTCTAGCTATGTCTCATCCATTTCTAGCTATGTCTCATCCATTTCTAGCTATGTCTCATCCATTTCTAGCTATGTCTCATCCATTTCTAGCCATATCTCATCCATTTCTAGCTATGTCTCATCCATTTCAAGCTATGTCTCATCCATTTCTAGCTATGTCTCATCCATTTCTAGCTATGTCTCATTTCTAGCTATGTCTCATCCATTTCTAGCTATGTCTCATCCATTTCTAGCTATGTCTCATCCATTTCTAGCTATGTCTCATCCATTTCTAGCTATGCCTCATCCATTTCTAGCTATGTCTCATCCATTTCTAGCTATGTCTCATCCATTTCTAGCTATGTCTCATCCATTTCTAGCTAACGTCCGCCCATGGTGTGTGCGTGTCGCAATAGATTTGGATGTTTGAAATCCGAATTTCCACAATCTAAATTTCAAGGTAACTATACCGTTAAGACGTTGAGTATTTTGAAACTATTTGCCTGGGGTTGTTACTTCCCATTGTAGAAACAGTTCCTGGTAAAATTAGCTTTAAAATATTCAAGAGAGTGTTTAGTAAGTTGTAACTGCACGAATGACATATAATTCATACTTTTAAGTGATGAACCTTTCTACATAAATTTGATTGTGGGATTGGCTAGCATGTGCCGTTGTGAGTGACAGATCCGATCACTCCATTAGAATCTAACTCACGTGATTATCCTCTCTATATCTAATTGGAACCAGTTAGCACCATCATCCAGAAGCTAGCCTTTCCTTTACGTAAACTAGTATTACATCCCTTCTGGTAGAATTCATCTAGGTGAAACTAGCGCGTGACATTCAGGTTCCGCGTACTTCAATTGGCATTATAGACTTATGTAGCAGTAGCCCAATTTGCATATTAGCTACTACCATTAAGATATCATGATACAAATCGCGGTATAGATATTTGGGTATCTATTATTTGGTTATTGATACTGAAATCCTGGTACACGGGTTGAAGGTAAAGATGATGGTCCCTGCGAATCGCATGAACTTAACGGTAGATGATGATGATGATGATGATGATGATGATGATGATGATGATGATGATGATGATGATGATGATGCTACGGCTGCAGTAGAAGAAATATTTTATAGCTACAATATGTTCTTCTTTGGCTTTGGCCACAGTGTCTTGTCTTGTCCTCAACCAAAATCTGTATTATCATTCTTGATCCGAGTCCTGTTTTCTTGAGGTTGCCTCGTAGCATGCTTAAAGGTTTTATGTAATGGCGTCCTCTGCGACAATAGAAGAGCCGATTTATATAGGTTCAGCATTTATCGATGCTGGTCCTCGACAATGTAAGCTCTACAGACCCTACAGTTCACCCAAACAGTCTTATTGGTGTCTCGAGGTCATTGTTGGGTGAGCGAAATAATATCGATGAACGATGACCAGTACTTGAATAAACAGCTGCTCCTAAATTGGAACATAGTTCCATCCCGGTATGACGATAGGAGGCGGAATGAGTCATTGAAAGATCGATGTAATTGCACAAACCGAGCCATTACTGGTCATGTCGAATCAGTATAATGTGATGATAATATTATATATGCAGAACACTTACACACAATCGGATTACTTTATATATTCAGTCGTTATTTTGCATATCTTGGGCATATGAACCTGATGACATCATCCCGTACTGACTTTGCTGCAAGAACATACACTATCGGATTCAAAGTACTGTTACTAAACACAATATGGACAATAACCAGATACCGAAGATCTGTAAGTACGTCATAAGTTTCTAATAACAAGTGACTGATGAGTGCGTATAAGTTTGGAACCAGCCATGCGATGTAAAATAAGATGATTACAATGGCAACAGCCCGGACATCAGCATTATGCGGGCCATGTTTTGTTCCATGTGAGGTTTTAGAGCACCCCAGAGTGACATACTTAGAGATGTGAAGCAAAAGGATCGAGGCACATGGGATAATTGTAGATACTATATTCCATATTAGATCTTTAATGTAATTATCACGCGTATAGGTACACATCGTCAGCATCTCACCTTGGTAATATACTTTAATTGGTTTAAATAACGCTATCATTGACAATGCATAAATTGATGTTAAGAAGTGGATGGATAGGCACACTTTTATAACGAGGCTAAACGTGATGCTCGCTCGGGATTTGAGTGGAAAGACTAACTGATAAAAACGGAGGGTTGCAAAGAAAACAAGATTATATCCACTCCCCAGCAAACCGTAAAAAACAGTAAAGGCAAATAATTGGCACGTGAAGCCAGCTTCCGGTATGGTCATTACCGGAAATAGAACCGAAGTGTATGTAGCCCCGGCAATACAGCACGTCGCATCCGATACAGCCACACTTGTAAGTATGGTAAACACAGGCTGTAGGTATTTACGTGATCTCACAAAATAAATAATTAGACAAATATTTAAAATTAAGCCGAATAGATGATACGTTATTGGTAGCTGTTTGTAAAGAAATTCAGGAATATGTTTGTTCAGAAAAAGAGCATCATCAGTATATTTTATTGTTGTGTTCCAAATGATATCTGTTGATTCCATTTTAAGATTTGCTTATCGTATTGGTGATCAGAATTTAAGATGAAGCATGTACCTTTGTAAAGTCAGTTAAATCTACGACATCCTTGCTTTTTCGAAGACCGCATTGCTGGTGAATCACGAAACCATAATATATTACATTGCTCATGATGGTAATGGAAGAATCCCGTTTTTAGCTATGCACCGCCCATCTCTAGCTAAGCTTCACCCATACTTTGTCCGTGTTTCAACCTATCCCTGCACTCTCGTAATCTCAATTTCCGGAAAACGATACAGGTAAGCTGTTGAATATTTTGAAACTTATTTGACTGGGTGCTGTTGCCGCCAATGCAGCAACAGCGCCCAGTTAGATTAGTTTCAAAATATTCGACAGAATGTTATTTTAAATAGTAAAGAAATACACTCCGTACAGCGCGTCGGACTATTAAGCATGGACTAAATTACATTATTCATAGCATAATTGATTTTGACGTCAGCCTACACGTGACGTTATATGATTGATAGGTAAACTGGATTCCTCCATTCATATTAATTTCCACTATCATGACTTGTTAGCGAGACGCACAATCTACAGCAACAATACATATTATATCTAATGAATATGGGTCTAAATATGCTCATTTTAATTGGCAAAGCACGTGATATTTATTGACTTAATTAGGCTTATTATATATTCGAAATGACTATATTGACTGTACCTTATACTCTTCAATGCTATCGTGCAAATATATTATATCAGATCTCAGTTCAATTCATTCTGCAAATAGATAATGCGTGAAATATATTGGTAAGCTATTTACTTGATGCCAGCATTACGTTATATTTCGCAAGCATATACGTGTAAACGCGATAAGAATAACGCTATTACTGAATTAAATATATAAGTTCTATGGCATTTTCTTTACAAATATATACTGTTCTTCCACTCTATAGGGTATCAATTACTTTATAGGGAGCTAATGTTGTATTTAAGATACATGTCGGACACAATGCAATATATACATGTCTATGTCTGATGATTGAGTGCCATAGCTTCATCTTCTTTGACGTCATTTCTTTAATCAAAGACAAAAGACCAGCTCTGTATTAAGCAAATGGCTTGAAAGCAAGTACTAAGTGAGTGGTATGGTACTCTAGGTGTCCTTTCTTTTCCGTTTGCCAGTATATTTATTATCTTCCGCTTCATAAACACAGATCCAACCTTTTACAGCTCCAATCCCATCAATAACCCTCAATATTGATTTCTTCCATATACCATTATTTAGTGATTGTTATATTGAACAATGAACATAGGATCATTTTTAACACAGCTACAACTCTTTACAGCATTGATCACATAGTCGGGGAGGAATAAGCCCCCCCCCCCCCGCCCCCCCCCCCCCCCACGCACCCTGTTGATATATTTTTAACTTACATTTTTGTAATCCTCAATGTGTCTAGTAACCGAATTTTCATGTTCCCATGACGAAATATTGTCCCATTGGGGTCCGTTTGGCGGCCATCTTGGCGGCCATTCTGCAAAACTTTTGAACTAGACATCATACACAGACAAATGGCCTAATTTTTCAGTGTAATGTTGGCAGGGGAATAGATTGAGAATGTTATTTTCATGATTTGAACAGGTTGAATAAATTTAAACTCGAAAAATATGAAAAAGTCAGTAAAATGTCTACTCAAAATCTTCCATGTGGACACTATATTTCCGATCCACTAGTAGGAGCAATAATAACTTACTCGTGTTTAGTATATTGAGAGCGTTAATGTTATGATTCAGCATTCAGTGTGTTGTTATACATCAATTTGCACACATATTTTTAAATGCGCTCGCATAGAAAGCTTCATGCTATTCAGCATCTAGATTTTACACCGCTCAGTCAAGTCAAAGGTTCTTCCACTGACAAGGTGGCTCAGATACATAGTATTCATGACAGACGACTCATCGAACCTTATGATTCACCATAGCGCATGGAAGATGTATGTAATAACATTCCAAAGAGTCTTGCTGGTGCAGATTTAGAAGCAATTGGATGTCATCGAGGCTGCTACTAAAACTTTACTGGACACCAGGATCGTTTAAAGTGTAGTGTAATATCTAATGCAGCCTCAACCTCACGCTCCCCTCGTAAACCACCATCATCCTCTGCCATACAGCGGTTCCCTCCAGAATGTATCTTCTGTGGAAGCTTGAACTGAAAGTGTCAGGAAATACTGAACGATGAACCAAGTTCTCATTATTCAAGGACATGCGCGGCACCTTGAAGGAGACTACTTGGAAACAGATTGAGCCTCGAGCCATAGAACTAGAGCTGCATTGTCTACATCGAAACGGTGCAAGGTGAGGACCTGTTTGCGAGAGAGGCCAATTTCCACCAGTTCTGTCGCGAGTCATTCAACCTAAAGTATATAAATCACCTGCGTGATACAGCCAAAGCTACGAACTGTGGCATTGAGACAGAGCAGGATCGTAAGGCTACTGTACATCTGAAGGCATTCACTGATGTGCTTGATTTTATTCAAAACTTAGTGATTGGGCAGACCGAGGTTGTGCAGCTTGCATCGCTGCGTCTTCTCTACATCCAAGAATTGGAGAGAAATGGCTTCCCCAATCCAGAGTACAGAAGTGAGAAGCTGAAGGTCCGTCTTGAGAACCACGATATTCACGAGTGGATCGCCTTTGCCAGTAGTATAATCCATCAGGCATTCAATGAGCTGAGATATTTTCCTGGCCTCCTACAGCTGACGATCTAGAAGTCAAGTTATCAGATGATCTTCTACCGTGGAGCAAGACACATTCCCTGAAGGTCGACATGCCTGAGACCCTACCCCCTGTCCAAATCTATAGTCGAGTTGGGCCCAAATTTCCTGTGGGAGCTGTGTTTACTTCACCCACGGTAAACAGTGAAATGTACTCTAAGTGCATCTAAGGGTATCGTGTCTGGTCACTTGCACGGGTGGTGGAAAGCAGCAGAGAGACGCAACTTGTCCCAGGGTTTGGTTGCTTCATCTCAGCCACGGGTGCCAAGCCCTCCCAAAAGTCCACCATCGACTATTTCACCCCCATTGACCAGGCCTTTACCGAGTGCTCAGTCATCAAGGAGCTTCTGAAGCAGTCAGGGGGTGCCACCATACAGGTGGGTCAAGAGTATGTCCTCAACACCTTCGAACTTGGAGGATGCATGAAGGCTCTCCCTCTCATTTAGAAATTCCCAGGCGAGTACAAGAAGCATGTTATCACCCAAGGGCCTTTCCACACTGCGATGAACTACATAGGCATGGTGACTGGTTACAAATGTAGTGGATTAGGATACGCTGAAATCCTCATTGAGGCTGAACTCATCACCAGTGGCTGCCTGAGTAGTGTGCTGAGAGGGAAGGCAAATGCCAAATCCCTGTTCTGTCTCAAAACAGTCAGTGAAGCCATGGAGCGGTTGTTAATTAAGAGATTCATTGAGGAGGAGAAAGTTGATTTCAATAACCCAGAGGCCCTACTCAATCTCATCCAGACTTGTAGTCGTGAATCCCTCGACATAGTGCTGCAAGATGCTGCCACACTCGTCATTCTCGAGAGGTACATAGCCTATGAAGATAAGGTGCATGCCAGCTACCTCGGCAAAACCACCACTATCTGGCTCAGTGTGATAGATCATACCCGTCTGATCCTAATGCTGCAGTATTCGGTGAAGACTAACAACTTGGCGCTGTTCCACATGTGCAACGGGGACATGGCAGATCTATTATTTGCATATGATGGACCAAACTACTCAAGGTAATTCATATTTCATCATAATATTTATTTACTTGGTACATGGAAGTATGAGTAAACTTGTAGAATTGATTTATTTAACTGATTGTGGTATCATGATGAAATATTTACATGCATCCTATTCTATACCACCACAGATACTTCGCGTGATTGGATGTCTTCCTGACGAATATTGATCAGTCTCACCCTGGAGCCTCATTTCTTGATGGCAGGTGCCTTATCCAAAGGATGCCCTCTACATCCAAGATGGAAACGCACTTTTCCACTCACTGACACACCTCCCTCCAACATTTGGTGAAATTTGGCTCCATGAGCTAGATCAGATGGTGGCTAAAAAGAATTTTGTCTTCTCAACTGATTAATACCATGCTTACTCCATCAAGGCTCAGGAGAGATTGAGTCATGGCTTCTCACAGCAGTATCTCTTAGAGGGTCTGGCAACGAGGAAGCCGAATGACTTCAAACTATTTCTATCAAACGAGGAGAATAATATGCAGCTCTGTCACTTACTACTGCGTGTGTGGGGGAGCAATGCAGCCGCATCTCATTGTTTTGAAATCTACTTCCTTTAATATGAGAACTCTTGCATTTCCAGGCGTAAGCAGGTACCCTCATTTGGTTGATAAATTGATAAATTATTCCTTTTTTTCATCATTTAATTATTTTCTTTAAAAAAAATTGGTCGGATTGGGTGATGGTGAGGGTTTTCTCATTGACGCATCATGGTCATGGCGATACTAAGAATTGGCCTAATGACCAGCGCTTCCACAGTCTGAGGAAGTTTCCACAACCAGAATATTCTTTACCTAAGCCAACTGGACTGGAAGTTGTTGATAATTTATATAGGAAGCCATTGATGCATAAGACTCAACCTAATATTTGTCTCAGTCTATTAGTCTCTCACTCCGTCGTCCAAATCATTGACATTTTGACAAAGCTGCATAGGCCACTATAATTAATTGCGCATGCGCATACAATATAATTAATAAACAAGTTAACACGTTTCCAAAACAAAATCAGAAACATGTTAGTTAGGACAATTTTGAACACGATGTAGGAAATGTTCGCTTGAATATTTTGAACAGAATTAGATTAGAGGCTATGCAGCAATGTCTTCCAATCAAATTATGTTCGAAATATTCAACATTACGTTTTATTTTGTTTTGGAAACGTACAGGTAATATTTGTTGCACATTTTCATTTCCGGTCATCTCAATGGAGGACTCCAGTTTTAGCTATGCCCCGCCGATCTCTCCCCCTAAACTCCACCACGCTTTGCCCTTGTCGGCGTTAATCGATAAATTGGATAATATTAATTTCCCTGCCCAAGTGTAGTGGATAATGGGTTTTGTGACGAACAGTAAAATATCTTTTTATTGAATATGATGTTGATAATATAACATGAATTGATAGTTGTTAATTTAAGGTTAATCATAAAACATTGATACCGTTTTACCAGCAATGCATAGTAACTTTATGAGCAGCAAGAACACGTTACATTTTGACAATTGCGGTATATGATGTCTAATGTCCATGGAAAACAAATCTACATAGGGGTGTACTTACCCCGTACCATGCACTTCTGTTTATCTGATTTCTACGATGCAGACACAACTGATAATGGACCTTTCCGGTATTAGCTATGCCCCGCCCATCTCTAGCTAAGCTCCATCCACACCTCGCTCGTGTTGGAATCGATCGATTTCTGAACACCCTGACTATCAATTTCCCCCAAAAAACAGCGCCCAGTCAAATTAGTTTCAAAATATTCAACAGCATGTTTATTAAATAGCAAAGAATTACAAAGACATACCAATTATGTCGGATTATTTGAGATTTGATGAGGGTCTATATGGAACCCATTGTGACGTAATGATTGTGACGGCATCATGCACATGCTGAAATGATTATGACGTCATACGCGGTCAGATGATGGATGTATATTCTGGAAAGGTGAATTGAGAATGTTATGAATAATATTCTCCATGTGAAAGTGTCCAATGAAGGAATCCAGTTTTACCGATGCCCCGCCCATCTCTACCTAAGCTCCACCCACGCCTTGCCAGTGTTTGGATCAGTCGATCTTTACACTCTCTGAATTTCAATTTCCAGAAAGATGCACAAACTGTTGAATATTTTGAAGCTAATTTGACTGCTCATAGCAGCAGCAGCGCCCAGTCAAATTAGTTTCAAAATATTCAACATAATATTTAATAAATAGTAAAAACATACAAGTCATACAACTTGGCAGACTATTAAGCGTTTATGACGGACTAAATCGCGGCATTCAGGACGTAATTGATTATGATATCAGCCTACATTTGACGATATTGATTTTGAGGTAATATAAATGACTGAGAAACTGGATCCTTAATTATCTAGCTAAGCTTCGCCAACATGGTAGGCTACAGGTGTTGGAATCGGGTTATTTACTTTGAACCATTAATTTCCATGAATTTCCATGACTTTCCATAATTTAAATCTCAAAGTAATTATACGGCTGTTGTATATTTTGAAACTAATTTGACTGGGACCTTTTGCTGCCTTAAAATGCGATCGACCCCTATCAAGTAAATGGAAGCGTGCATCACAAACCAGCCTCTCAACCAAGGATGAGAAACCAAAGTCATGGTCCAGACTAAAATATTCCAATGCCATACAAAGAATCCTATGCAGCCAATAAAAAAGAACCTAACCAAAACTTCGCCTGAAGCAAAGCATCACAGCAGGAGAATTTACTGGGAATGCAAGAATAGACTAACAACGACCACATTACCACTAGAACATGCAGATTCACTCACTGAACCTCTGGCACCCTGGTCGGATTGAGGATAATACCAATATATCGGTGCTTGGTATATTAACAGGTGATTCCCAGAATGTCTCCAGCAAAAGAGCTCTAAAACTTGCGATGATTGATGACTCATTCCCAGACCAAACATGGAGTTATGCATCTACAGACGGATCAGCATCAAGAGCTGTGATAAACGGAGGAGCTGAAGGGTATTCGTGAACTTCCTTGGTGGATACACTGGCACAGGATCAGTTACAACCGCAGTACATAGTAACAACTACAGAACTGAAATTCAGACCGTGGTCCAAGCATAACAACCTGAAAACATTCATCTGGCCTACAAAAACCTCACTAAAGACCACCCCACCCCCGGACATAGATAAGGACATGACAAGACAGCTCAATTCAGCTCACTGAAGGTAGTTTCCGCAAATGAAAGGATGAAAAAGAAGGATTTGGTCCATTATCACCCTGGATTATTAAAGGGATGCTACTCTCATCTCAAGTGTTGTACTGTACCGATAGATTATGGTTTATAGATTCTATATCTTTCATATCCTGTCCCATTCCCGTATCTGTATCACAATTGTCTGCTTTGTAATATCGCGTAAATGTTGAACAGTGATCGCCACCATTTTGTCTCCTCAAGCGATAGCGATATCATGTTAGTGTCAATGCACTACATTCTTTATTATGCAATACTCATCCCTTTGAATATTTTGAAACTAATTTGACAGCAACAACTTCCGGGCAATTTGCTTTCAAAATATTCAACAGCTTACCTGTATGATTGTTTTTATACCACATTGCCAAACTATAGATGACACCTCTATGACTGAGCGTTTATACCGAGGCAGACATACTAGATTTTTTCTGATTGGTTGAAAGATAAATAATGACAGCCGTCATAGGCTGTAGAATATATATCAACATTTAGCTACCTATGCCTGAATATCTTTCGTTGTTGGCATGCTAATAAGCTAAAATTTCAGGGATGCATTAATGGGTGGTAAATTCTATCACATGAATGGTTAGTATAAGCTATGGTGAGATTTCCTTTAAATGGCATTCAGGCTGACTTAACCTATAGACCTTAAAACACATAAGAATAATAACGCTACATTTTGTGCTGTGGTGCGAGATTTGAAGTGTGGCAGTGTTTGGTTGCTCATCCAAACTAGGGTTTCAGATTCGCGCTACAGAAAGGATCGTGTTTCAGAATAGACGTGTACATGATCGTTAGAGCCTGCTATATACCGATGCCCACGGTCGAGTACAAATACCCCAGCCCATTTATGCCACATAGAAATGTCAGTCATGAATCGCATTTCTATGAATGTAAGGTTTACTACCAACAATCTATATTAAGGCGCATATTTTTTAGCTAGGAATGTTTTTACAATCGACGCAATTGACAGTAATGTAGGAATACAGTTTTAGTTATGCCCCGCCCATCTCTAGCTAAGCTCCGGCCACAATTTTCCCGTGTTGGGATCAATCGATCCCTGCGCTCTCGGAATCTCAATTTCCAGACAACTATACATGCAATTGAGGTAAGCTGGTTAATATTTTGAAACTATTTTGACTGGATGCTGTTGCTCCCTATAGCATAAAAATAAAAACATGCAATTCGAACAACATGACGGACTATTAATGATGTGACGTTGTTGATTATGACGTCATATGAGTGGTCGATAAGCGGAGCTCATTAACTGATAGTAATTGATAGCTGACGCAGATATATGCCCGTACGCATTACTCCCTAAGTCAGTGCCTTGACTAATGAGCGTGATGTGTTCAAAGAGGTGAGAAGACTGCGATTGACACTCCCTTTATCCATAGAACAACTGTCAACTTTAATATTAGAATGTTTAGTTAAATTAATTATCCAATGCGACACCATGAGAGACGCCATTTTCATCACTATTATTATACTCCATATACTGAGATAGAAGACTGCTTGAGTTCTAGTATGAGTACAGGGGCCATTAAACCAATCACAGTATCCTACAGACCACGCAATTCCGCTGTGACAGTGATAACATGAGAAACGTGATAACAAGCTAAAACATCCTTCGGGCAATCCATCCATCCATCCATCCATCCATCCATCCATCCATCCATCCATCCATCCATCCATCCATCCGTCCATTGCGCTGTCTGTCTGAGTAGTAAGTTCAAAATTAACAATTGGTTACAGATTCACTAGTTTCACAATCCCTATGTGAGATATGACATGAAAATATTTGTTAGGAACATAATTGCTTCAAAGTTTAATAGATATCTAAAATGAAATATAGACAGAATAATGAGAGGTTTCTCAATAGCCATCAGTGCTTTGCAAGTTCAGTTTTCTCATCTCTGAGTAAACCAGGTTTCATGAAGCATAAAACCAATTAGTTTATGTATGCGTCCAACTGGAAACGTGTGGTAATTTTCTTGGCCTATTAATTGTATGCATAATTACAGACATAACTCACATTCTCATAGTAATTTATCACAGACACAATTTCGCTAAACATTAATGAGGAAATGCTGAGCACTGACGATGAATACAAGATAATTGTCTAATTTGGATATAATCGATGAGTTATTAGAAAATATACCAATATTTAACTTTTTCTTTTTAAATCTTTTTACAATCTTACAATCTTTGATTTCATTTCAAATCGATCCATTTGCCAAGATTGTATAAACCATTCAGGCGTGCGCGTGTGTGCGCGCGTGCGTGCGTTCGTGTGTGTGTGCTTGCCTGGCAGTGTATGGTTAACCATAAAATGTTGATTTGCGCTTGGATATCATGGCCTCTAAAGCTATCACAGCCATTGTAATTGTATTTCCCAGTATAGAGCACATACATCTATAGTCATATGCGTAGAGAGGAACGCGGAAGAACTGTGAGTCTTCAAAAACTTCGCTCATACACAAAGTGACAACATAGCTGTCCCTACATTGACGTCGTTACAGGGGGATTAGCCTCAATCAACGCTCAGAGCGCTCAGAGCATCGCCGCTGGCTTGCAAAACTGAACAACAATCAAGCAGCCGATCCATATTGAGTTTTTCACTATTGCTCTAAAATACACTGCAATTTAAATCATTCCTAAGATAAACTAAAATCACAGTATTATTCAAGACATACATCCTTGAGAATGAATCAAAATTAAATCAAGCTTGACTTTCTACAAAGCCGTTATACGCGCCATAGCAACACGACCATGGCCTCCGTAACAGTGGCGCTTGAATGACATGTTGTTTGTGGGGTTTTGTTTTTATTGTTTGTTGGGGTTTTTTGGGGTGGGGGGCTGGGGTGGGTTTGGATGCGTCCGAGAGCCAGTGTTCCATCTCGTAAGTGTTAGGTGTATGGGGTGGTGGTGGGGTCGGGTGGATGGGGGGGGAGCGACTTTGATATCTAAGTGTTCTTGCATGGCATATCATGCATTTCTAGATCTTAGAGCCTTTGAATAATTTTACCATTTTTAGAAGACCAGATGCTGCTGGGGTGGGAGAGTGGGTATAAGCATAGTTATTCCCCTCAGGGCCATGATTGACCCACCCCCGTCCCCACCCACCCCCTCCCCACCCCTCTTCTAGCGCCTATGCTCCGTAGTACAGTTGATTGGTATGTGATTTATGTATACATTGGATCAACGGTCTGCGGTAAGAAAATATGGAATTGACTCGATTAAAATTGAAATTCATAGCGAAGCTAAATAAACGATGCTCAGCGAGGTTCTTTGTTTTATGCAATACCATTCACAGAGTGCCTCGAAATTACTAGGAAACTAAGTTTAACACCATGGTTCATGAACTCTCTTATTCATCCCATGTGTCTACCGTTTTGCTATTACTACAATAGTTATTGCATAGGCATGCTTTTATATATGACAGTTCCAGCAATGCACCTATGTACGCGTACACCCATGTATAGTCAGAGCTGGATTGGGCATATTTGAGGCCCAGTGTTAATTAGTTGTTGGGGCCCTTATTGTGTGGGTCAAGGAGGCAATTGCTGCTGCTGCTGCTGCTGCTGCTGCTGCTTCTGCTGCTGCCGCTACTACTACTGGTGCTGCTTCTGCTGCTTCTGCTGCTGCTGCTGCTGCTGCCTCTATTGCTGCTGCTGCTGCTTCTGCTGCTGCTACTACTACTGGTGCTTCTTCTGCTGCTTCTGCTGCTTCTGCTGCTGCTGCTGCTGCCTCTATTGCTGCTGGTGCTGCTTCTGCTGCTGCTACTACTACTGGTGCTTCTTCTGCTGCTTCTGCTGCTGCTACTACTACTGGTGCTGCTTCTGCTGTTGCTGCTGCTGCTACTACTACTGGTGCTACTGCTGCTAGTGCTTCTGCTGCGGCTGCTGCTTCTGCTGCTGCTGCTGCTGCTGCTGCTGCTGCTGCTGCTGCTGCGTTGCTGCTGCTGGTTAGGCAGCACCAACTTCCAGTCAAATTGGTTTCCAAATACTCACCAGCTCACACATAGCATCGCCGTAAGTGTGACATATTTGGATTACAGGTGCAAATGGGTAAAATACGGTAATTGGGTTTTTTATTTAGAGCCCCTTATTGGGGTGGGGTGAGGGTGGGTGGACTGGGGCTGTAGCCCTGTTAGCCATTGCCGTAATCCCGTTCTGCGTGTAGTGAAACATACTTCCCAGAGTTAGAATTTTTCCACTCTCCACTTCAGCCATAAAGATTGTAAACCAATGTGGCGGCATTACAAGCGGTGAAAGAACACACAGCCCCCCCCCCCCCTCCCTCCCCGGCTCATCAGAAACGTCATCTTATTCTAGAGGTTTCACTAAAGCTGGCTGGAAACAGCTGACGTGTATATTCATAACATATTGTTATATAATACGCACCAACTGTCTAATTAATCTGTGATCCGATCTGTCACTCAAGTATATGACGTCATAATCAATCACGTCATTACCTAGCTGATGTCACAACCATAGTGACGTATCTAGCTCCCTCATGAACATCGAAAAGCGTGTTAAGTTTACGAATGTCTTTTATGAATTTGCAATTTAATAAGGTTCATGTTGACTATTTTGAAACTAATTTGACTTAGAGCTGTTGCTGCCATAGGCTGCCATAGGCAACAACAGCCCACAGTCAAATTAGTTTAAAAATACTTAACAGCTTACCTGTATAGGTATCTTGAAATTGGGAGTCCGTGATTCGAACACGGTAAAAAGCTTAGATAGAAATGGATGGGGCATAGCTAGAAATGTTACAAACACACGCACGCACGCACGCACGCACGCACGCACGCACGCACGCACGCACGCACGCACGCACGCACGCACGCACGCACGCACACACTCCATTAGGACATGGGGTGTCGAGGTACAGTCCACAAATCGGCGAACACGATGAGAAATAAGAGCAACACGAAGTGTAAATATATATTATCCTCATCTTATTGAACACAATTTATCATCAAGCGCTTGCCTATTTCTGATTCAGATCCAGAAAATTTAGCTAATACACCACTTTATGATAAAAAGGACCACAGCTGGGAGGGAAGCTCATATGTTGGATCTCATCACTTTCTATTAGGTTGGGGAGTTTCATAAAATTAGGAATGAAATGACTGGTGTCATCCGACTTGGGGAGTATGAGTCTATGGAATTGATAGAGATTCGCACTAGTCTCTGAAGCCATTGGTATCTCTAGACATGGTCCTTTTAGAACCAGCACACTTAGCTTACCTAGCTATATAATGCTGACGTTGACATAATACATGAAGGAATCTAGTTAACAACTTATCTATTGTTCAGGGTTTGACATAGTTCCTGACCGATTAAAGCCGTAATTATTTGGTGTTTTACTTACATGAAGATCCTTTCCTTCATTACCAGTAATTTTTGGTGGCTAAAACTTTAAAACTCATAGCCTCTTGGTGACTAAGTGCGTATCGACACATGGTAGGTGACCTTAAACACAGATCCGCTTAACTTAAACTTTGTTGTGAGGACATGGTTCCATACAGTGTCAGGTCATCATAAGCTGCATCCTGGTAGTACAGCTAGGTCGCCATAATGGAACAATAGTACAGACAGCGGCGCATGGTTTCTAGGCGTCCTAAAGATCCGTATCCTTGCACGAGACTGGTCATGTATACATGGCCTAATAGTACAGCGCGGATCGGCTGGTCGGGTACGGACCTTCCCATCACATCTGGATATGGAACGGCTGGACTGGGTACGTTCCAAGCACGCACCCCCCCCCCCCCATCTTTCTTCCTTGGTTAGGGCAGTACGGGTGTATAAAGCCATATACGAGAGGTTGCTTAAACGACTAAGTCCGTGAGATCGCCTAGCGTGCATGCGTGGGCATCAGAGATTGCTTGCCAACGCGCGTTAGCATTGGATAGAAATGGCATCTTATTTTGTATCGAGTTGGTACACGTAATTACTTTAATTTACACCTTCCTGGCCGTTCTCGATCCCAACCATGACCGGAATGAAGTGAGTATTCCAAATCGTTTTACTATTTTAAAATCGGTCCAGAAATGGCTGAGTTATAGCTAATTGAACCAGCAAATACCTTTCAAAATATTGAACCCCATAGGCTTAGCGCATGCATATTCTCAGTGCATAGGTACGATAGCGCATCACGTGGCCCGCTTCCCTGCTCCTGAACCGCGCTCACTGATTAGCTGTGGCGTTCCCGCTGTGACGTCACGAGCAGTATAAAAGGCGCTGGAAAATTAGATTCAAGAGCTGTCAGGGAGAGACTGGTCGTGGTGAAGTACCTGGTCTGGGAGACGAGCGCGTAGTACTGCAATCCGCATAGCAGATATCTAACGTCTGCTGCTGATCCTATTGGTTTTGATACTCGTCATCCCTTTGGTACTAACCACCACATCCGCAACGGCAAGTTTTTGTACACCCCTGGAAAGATATTACCAGGGGGCAATAAAGAATATAAAGTAAGTGACCCAAGCCACTACTACCGCAAACGAACCTTTCATGTGGATGGGCCTGTTGGCCCCGATGTAGCTCATTCGGTATGTGGGGTGAGTGATGTGCTCAATGGTAACTCACCAGATCTGCCATACACGGGGGCTGTAGCCCTGTTAGCCATTGCCGTTGTGTTATACTTTAAACATTTTGACCGCAGTTAGGGGACATTGCGCGATGTGTCATGTGAGCTATTCGATGCATCTCGTCTTGTGATGTGATCCACTAGAATGCATCTGCATTATTAACTTTTCATCTGTAGCCCTTCAAGAACTACAGGGCAGCTTTCAACTTCCACACCAGTACGGAGCTTTCAACATACCGCTTAAATCATTAACTTTGTATGTAGACGTGACTAACTACTAGCCATCCGCTTCCACAAACGTTCTTATTCACTATTCCTAAGAGTGAGCCACATCAGACAGTTCGCCCGCAGTGTTTCCTAGCAGCTGACTTCCACAGCGTGCCATCCCACGTTCCAAATATGTTACGCTTCAGCTACCGTGACTCTAGAAATTTTTCCATACTGATGAATAATAGGTACTACGTCATTGTCATATTATTATTTAAGTATTACTTTTGTGTAACTGGTACTGATGACTAATGGGTATCTGACTGTCGCTTGAGACCGTATCTATGATGGCTTCTGGTATTCTAGTAAACATGCATCAGGCGGATATCAACATCTAATTATCAACTTTTTTTCACAACTTATCTGTCATCACTGTCCGATCCTTTCTACCCATAGATATATATATATGGTGTATATTACAGACACTACAACCCCTCCCCACCGTTATATGATTCTATGGCTAATGGATAACTAATTGCTTGCTATATAGTTACAATGTGATTCAAGGCAATAAGTTCGATTATGAATGAATATTATTAAACAGTGCTTGGAGTGTTTATGATCTTGATGTATGAAAAGTTTATGTCCGTCAGTAACGCTCATGGTCTTTGAGATATGCTGGCACACGTCTTTCTCGAAGAGGCCTATGAGCTGACTGCTCAGATCCATGTCTGATTCTAACAGGCTCGTGTGAACAACTGTCTGAAGGGATATCCGGGCAGTCGGTACCCTGGATGGTTCTACCAACTCAGTTTGCCCTTGCATGTCATTTTGCTGCCTATGTAACGCAGGAAACTCATAATGGTGCCCTGGTGACATAGGCACCACAATGACCAGATCATCATTCTCCTCCTCTTCCTCAAATGGGAAGCTTGTACTTTGTGTTGAAATTTTCCTAGAGAAGGACGTGTTTCATGTAATCCTATGACTGCCCGAAGATGCTGTGATCATAGGTCCTTTTCACTCACATACTGTGTAAGGTGTAGGATTGAATGGCGTGGAAAGTTTGTTTCGCTTAAAGTCTGGCTTAACCAGCACACTGTCACCAATCTATAGGTGACATGGATTCACATGATTTCGCATATCGGCATAGTTTCATTTTCTGTTTAGATGAATTGTCATTGACCTTTGCGCATAAGTAAATTTCCGGTTCGGGAGGTCCACTTACCTGCCGATATATGCGCATTTGTGGTTCTCTCGTGAATAATAACCGAAATGGCATGAACCCTGTTGATTAATGTGGCGTAGCGCGATACTGTCGCAGAAAACTATTCATTTGTTGTTTCCAGTTCTTTTGCTCTATGTGGGCAGACTTCATTAGCAGTTTATTAAATGGCTCTGCCTGAGCATTCGCTCTTTGCCACTGTGGTGTAATTTGACGATGCTCAAAGCCGATATGCTTTGCCCAACTGGGCAAATGCATGGGAGTTAAATGGGCTACCTGTGTCTGTCTTTATAACATCAGGAATACCATATTGAGATAACACCTTGTCAAGTACGGGAATGACCGTGTTAGCACTTGTGTATTTCACTATCTTCACAATGGGATAACAAGAGTATTCATCAATGATAACGAACAAGTAATCTCCCGTAGGTAAAGTACCGCAAAAATCTGCACTCAAACGTTGCCATAAACCATTAGGCATCGCTGACATATGAAGAGGCTCGAGCTTACTTGTATTTGAGTAGGTAGTAGCTTGACAAGGTATGCTATTCTTTACGACTTTCTCGACTTTATCATTCATACCAGGAAACCATAATTTTTACCGTATGTATGCTTTTGTACGATTCATGCCTTGGTGCCCTTCATGTGCCAGCGACACTGCCTGGTCCTGCAACTCAGCAGGCATAACGATAAGATGATCCCATAATAATAAATTGTCTGCACTACATGTAAGCTCATCACGTATGTTCTCAAATTCATGTAGTTCATCATAATTAATGTCTGGGCAATGTAAAGATTTCAACGCAAACCAGCGATCTGTACGTACTAATTCTAATACTTTCTGAAGTGTTCTGTCATGCTCTGTGGCAGCTTTGATGTTTGCTAATCTCATGGCATTGAGTACTGAAGTTTCTGTTAGGAAGTTAACATACTGTTCTGCTAACTGTTGTTCACGTGATGCATCCATATGGTGTGTATCAGAAGGATGTCTCGACAGGCAGTCAGCTGGATTTTTGTCTCCTGGTCGGTAGGTAATTGTGAATTTATAGGGAAGAAGCCATAGATCCCAGTGTTCAATGCGTAAAGGTGGTTTCTGTTTCATCCAAATTTTCTCAAGTGATTTGTGACCTACCACAACTACAAAGTGTTTAGCACCATTCACATACATCTCAAAGTGTTCACATGCCCATACAACTGCGAGTGCTTCTCGTTCGGTTTGACTAGAACAGGCTTCTACATCAGATAATGCTCTGCTCGTGTATGATATAACACCATGTTCCTGTACAAACATTCCGCCTAGACCGCCTGGACTGGCATCTACTACAATTTCAATTGTCTTATTCGGATCGAAATATGCAATGACTGTTCTCTCTGCTAATTGTTCCTTCAAGTCCTGAAATGCAGTTTCTTGTTTGTCCGTCCACATCCATGGTTTGCTTTGCTTAGTAAGACGCCAAAGCGGTTCTGATATGGTCGCCTAATCATGAATGAACCGCGCACTTTAATTAAGCATTCCTATTAAGCTTTTCACCTCTGATACACTGTTTGGTCGTTTAGCATTGCGAATCACTAAAACCCTCATGGGATTGAGCGCAACGCCGTTTTCGCTGAACACAAGGCCAAAAAATCAATAGCGCTCTTGTTATATTCGCATTTGTTCTTATTTAGTGTAAGTATGTAATCGTACAGTCTTTGAAGAGTTGCCTCTAATGCTACATCATGCTCTTGTTTTGTTTTACCAAATATTATAATGTCATCAGAAATGATGTTTGTGTTAGGTATGCCTTGTATGACATTTCCAATTGTCTCCTAGAATACCTCGGGTGCTGATGAAATACCAAAGTTCAGTCTCTTATACCGGAAAAGACCAAGATGTGTACTAAACGTAGTTATAGAGCATGATTCAGGTTCCAGTTCTAACTAGTGATATCCGGATCGCCAATCAAGTTTACGAAAGACCTTTGCACCATTTAGATCAGTAATGAGTTCAGATAATGTAGGTGTATTGTGACATTCTCGCAAAATAGCTTTATTAGTGGCCTGCATATCCACGCAAATCCTAATGGCGTTCGAATCCTTCTTTGGTGGGGTAACAATGGGAGAGACCCACGGTGTAGGTACTCCATCAACTTTCCCGATAATGTCTTGTTCAAATAATTTATTTATTTCTGTTTCAACCTTAATCTGTAGGTGAAATGGTACACGTCTGTGTTTCTGCGCTACCGGTTTCACTGTCTGGTTAATGTGTAACTTAACTGTTGTGTTTTTTGGTTTACCAATGCCTCCATACAGTTTTCGATTCGCTTTGACTCCGGAAATACTGTTCAACACCTTAACGAGACCTAATTCCTGAGCAGTATTGTATCTTAGCAACGATCCATTTGTGCCACGTACTACATGAAATTGATGACACTGAATTTGATTTGCCGTTTCCACAGTGAGGGTGCAATGACCTAATACATGTAATGGTGTGTTACTGCCATCTGTGTATAAGTCTGGTTTAGTCTTTCTATGTAGATGCGGTTTTCCAATGTTCGCATATGTACTTTCATCTAGAATGTTTACAGAAGCGCCTGTGTCTATCAAGACCTTAATACCTGTGTTATTCACTGTCAAGCTCGTAATTGGCGATCTGTTACCTACTGCGCTTATTACTGGACTAGAAGTGGAAATAATGTATGCATAATCATCATCATTGGAATCAGAGTTTAATTGTACGTTGGCACCATATATGTGAACTGAACTGTTAGTGTCATGTATGGGTGTGTGGTGGAAATACGCTTGTTTGAAGCTGATTTTAATTTTAGACAGGCACGGATAAAATGGTTTGGTTTCTTGCAATAATTGCAAGTTGTTCCCTCTGTTGGGCATTGGCCAATATGAGGATATGATCCGCCGCAAAATATGCATTGTTTCTTGGGCATAGGGCGGAAAGGTGTGCTGTGTGGGTGCATTGCTCCTCTCTTACTTCTCAGAAAGATTTCATTGTGTTGGCGTGTTGATTTTTGCTTACTTCCACAAATGTTTATGTTTTGCACCACATTATTTGTGTGTACTTCAACCGCACTTACCATGTCTCTTCCCATCGCAGCAGCCTGTATCTCTGTAACTTCTAATGTCCTACCCATCTCAAGAATTTGTGATAGGTCTTTGTCTGTTTCGCGAAGGGGACGCCTACGAAACCTGTTTGACAAGCAATTCTGAATAATTTAGGAATGTATTTCTTTGTTAATGTCTGCAAATAGACAGTTCTTTGGTAACTGTCGAAGTTCTGTTACATAATCGTCAACACTTTGTCCCTGTTTTTGTTTCCAACCACGAAACGTGTATATCTCCATCTGAACATTTGTGTGTGGGTCAAAGTAGTCTTTGAGTACTTTTTTTGTTGCATCATATGTATCATCTGCTGTGCCTTTTTCTGCCTGATATATATCGTAAACCTTCTCCCCTGCATAATGTAGGAGTAGAGCACGGTGTCTCTTCTCATCTGTAATATCTAGGGCTACGAAGAAGTTTTCTAGTCTATCCATCCATTTTGACCACTTTGTACTTGCATTTGTCTTTTCTGATTCGTAATCAAATGACGGAAACGCCTGTAACTGTTCCATAATGTTTGCAAATAACCTTGAACTTGAATAATCACGGAAATAGGTTTAATCACGAAGATAGGTTTAATCACGAAAATAGGGTTCATCAAATTTAATTTCCGATTACCCTCCTGGTATGACATATTTGTATCTCGTCGCCATATTATGATGGCCTCTGGTCTTCTAGTAAACATGCATCAGGCGGATATCAACATTTAATTATCAACTTTATTTTCATAACTTATCTGTCATCACTGTCCGATCCTTCCTACTCATAGACGTCTATATGGTGTAGATCGCAGACACTACAGTATCGTTATAGTTTATTATTCTAATGTATATATTATTCTTAGTTTTGTGCCCATAAGCAGCACTGCCAAGTTCGTGTGACCTTCTATTTTCACTGTTTTGTGATAAGTTATGGCAGTCGCCATCCTAGTTATATGTTTTGGTTATTTTGTATAAAAACATTGGAAGCACAGTTTGCTAGGCTACACAATCCAGAAACAACAACCGCACCCCCTTGCGCCCCCACAGCATCACTTTTTCACTGATGTCACTGATCATGTTCTCATAGTGCGCACATGACATCCGGTCGACTAAACCTGGACTATTTTAACTTGATAGGATAGGTTTATAGTAGCAGGTATGATCACTCTGCAAGAGTCATTTTGTGTTAGGCTCTTTTCCGGGAGTAGTGGATATGTAACACCGCACACTGGCTAGAGTGCATACATTGGCCACATACCTTAAGGCCTCCATTATATGAGTCATTGTCTCTGTCTACGCTCATCCGGTGGCCTCTGGGCATATCAATTGTTTGGACCTCCCTCCGTCACGTTATTTAGAGCTGACTTTGGAACTACTGGGGGTTCAGAGGGTTAGAAATAAAGTGACGATTACCGCATACACCTACCCCTATATTTTCAGATACTAGTTAGTTAGAAGAAACCACCAAAGTAGGAAGCACAGCGAAAATATTATAGTTACTGGCCTACAGTGCATCTCTGGACGAAATTAGATAACCCTAAAGTCAGGTAAATGTTAACTCCCCAGGTGCAGATCTCATATAATCTTCCCCCCGACACGCTGGTGATGGACAAGATTCATCTCTCCATCTAACTCTACAACTGACTGAGTGCAGTCGTAGAACCCATCACGCTCTCACGGGAAGGTCACTAAAGTTGGATAGCTGCCTCTTTATCCCCACCCTAAACCTATTTGCTTTTCAATGCTTATGTACTGTGACTTGTTCTTGTGCTCTTATATGTGATCATGATGCGACAGTGATGGTATCGTTATATGATTCCGGAGCTTTCACCTCATGGTATTTCCGCATGCTGTCCAAACTGAGGGGGGTGTTCCGTAGGTGACCATACAGTCACTGAACATTCTCGCCCATCGGACTTATGTGTTAGATAGTTAGCTTGCACTGCCATTTGTGTCTTACCTTAGATCTTGACCCAAAAACTAAAGGTTAGGATTGGATCTAGCAGAAGGACCACATAAATAAAGAGGCAACTACAAATGCAGTAACTTTGAACTTGCATAAGATGACGGGGTTGAATTCTGCGGAAATCATCCACCCCATCTTCACGTAATACAGCGTGTATCACATTAAACTTATAATTTCACTAGGTTGGCTGTTTTACATAATTTGGTTTGAACAAGAGAGTGACCCTTTTTGCCATCTCTCTTCCTCTGCTTCAGCATTGTAGGCATTGTCCTGTGATGGAGGCCCGCATGTAATAAATAATGTTCTGTTGGGGTTAATATCATTTATATGTGTTGTAAACAGGATTTTTTTCGTTCAATAGGAGCACAGTAAGACATAAGTCTTATACACGTGTCTCCCATACATACAAATACAATACATTAATAAATACATCAAGATGGGGTATAATAAAACATAATTAAATGGTAACGTATGTATAACTAGTATAACTTTGCCCTGTAGGTGGGCCTTAGAATACACCTTCCGTATCCTCTGCGTGTCATACGAGGCGACTAAAGGAGGTAATGGTGAGGTAACCCTGACAGAAACCTCGAGTGCTGAAGACGGAGGTTCCAGGCCGCACGGCGCACTCTAATAAACCATGGATCCACACACTTAATGCTTATGATCATGTCGATAGTCACTTACAGGACTGGCGGTATGATCAGCGAACGAAAAGAAGAAGAAGAACTAGTTAATTGATAATCTATATCAACCACTGATTACAGTTTTCTAAGTAGTTTATATTTAGCTTGCTAAGTAGCCGCGTTATGACCATTCTTTGCAGGGATGCCTCATGGATCTTACTCTGTGAGGTACCTCTGGCGAGGGCCATGATGATGAGTCATCTACTCGACCCTATGTACTAGACCTCTCCCGTGTAGCAGCATACGAGTACCATTGTTTGACTGTTACAATCTTTAATAATTGTATGTATTTAATTATGCCCCTGCCCTAAATGGAGCTGTGGGACCGTCACACTGGTGACACCAATAGCGAGGATGAGACTGTGGGGTTCAACTTCCGTGGCAATTGTCGCACAGCCTCACTGGAACGTGAATGTTCCACTGGCTCTAGAAGTCAATTTTTGTATAATCCGGTAGCGAGCAACGCCGGATCTGCAACCTTGGGATCTGCAGCTAACCAGCAGCCTCATCCCAACATACCGCGCATTGGCGGTACCGCGGAACGAGAGTATCCGGCGGACCAGCATGCATGCCCGGAGGCTACAATAGCTGCAATTGATGATGATGTCTAAGAACGAAATGAACTAAAGCCAGGATTTACAACTGTCCAACATGTCATATATGGCGAGTTTGACAAATTGTAAATCGTGGCTTTAGTTCATTCTGATAACTTGAGATGTGCACGAAGCTCGTTCTGTAGACACACCAGGGACTGGTTGGAGCCTAATTCCAGTCACCAAAGAGTTGACACTAGACTTGAGCCTCAATATAGTTGTATTCGGATAGAAAAGGCAGTTAGTTTAGCAGGAAAATCGAGCCTGTAACGTCTGCACCATTGGCAGGCTCTACTGAATACCGTTATCGTATCAGTCCTTATAGCTGCCTTGTAGGAAGCGTGCCCTTTCTCTTAGTAGGAGACTTAAAAAGCTAATAGCTATGAGATTTGGAGTTAGTATCTCTGGCATCTGCGTACAATTAGAATCTCGATCCCTGCAGTTAGTATCTCCAGGACCTATTAGAGGCATCCATTTCTAGCTATATCTCACCCATTTCTATCTAGGCTTCGCCCACAGTTTGCGTGTGTTGCAATCGATCTGGACGTTTGAAACCTGAATTTCCACAATATAAATTTCAAGGTAACTATACAGGTAAGAAGTTGACTATTTTGAAACTATTTGGCTGGGGGTTGTTGCTGCCTATCGTAGCAACAGCCCCTGGTAAAATTAGTTTTAAAATATTCAACAGGGTGTTTAGTAAGTTGTAACAGCACAAATGACGTACAATTCATACTTACTAGTGACGACATTTTTGCATAATTGTGATTACTGCGTTAGCTATCATGTGCCGTTTTGATCAAGGTTTGAAATAATGTAGTGACAGACCGAGCCCTCTATTAGAATCTAGCTCACGTGATTATTATCTCTGTATGTAATTGGAACCAGTTAGCACCATTATACAAAGTTAGCCTTTCCTTTAGGTAAAATTGGCTTAAATCACTTTGGATAGAATTCATCAATGTGAAACTAGCGGTTGGCATTCATGATCTGTGTATTTCAAGGTACATCATAGACGTATGTAACATTAGCCCAATTTGTATATTATCTACTACCATTAATATAGCATGATACAAATCACGGTAGATATCCTTCGGTATCTGTTATTAGGGTGTTGAAACTGAAATCCTGGTGCGCTGGTTGAAGGTAAGCATAATGGTCCATGTCAACCTGATGGAACAGTAGATGATGATGATGATGATGATGATGATGATGATGATGATGATGATGATGAGGATGAGGATGATGATGAGGATGGTGGTGTTTGTGGTGATGTTGGTGATGATGATGATGATGATGATGGTGGTGGTGGTGGTGGTGGTGGTGGTGGTGGTGGTGGTGGTGGTGGTGGTGGTGGTGGTGTTGATGGTGGTGGTGGTGGTGGTGGTGGTGGTGGTGGTGGTGGTGGTGGTGGTGGTGGTGGTGGTGGTGGTGGTGGTGGTGGTGGTCTGCGGTGGTGGTGGTGGTGGTGGCGGCGGCGGTAATGATGATGATGAATCAGTCCTTCTTTGGCTTTGACCAATGTGTTTTGTGCTCCGCCAAGATCGTTAGCTTTCCCCAGGTTCATTCTTGATCCGAGTGTACCGAGTCTTGTTTTCCTGAGGTCGCTTCGCAGCAAGCTTAAAGTTTGTATTCAACGAAGTTCTCTCAGACAATAGAAAAGGTAGTTTATATAGGTTCAGCATTTATCTATGCTGCTCCTCGACAATGTAATATCTACGGACCAAACAATCAAACAATTGTATTGGTGTGTCAAATTTCACGAGGTCATTGTTGGGTGAGCAAATAATAGCGATGAACTATGACCAGTACTTGAACACACAGGTTTTCCTAAATTGGAACATCACGAGAGGAGGCAGAACGAGTCTTGACAAATCGCTGTAGTTGCACAAACTCAGTCATTACTGATCAAGTCGTCCAATCAGTATATTGCTACAATATTATATATGAACAACACTGCTACCCAATTGAACTACTTTATATATTCAGTCGTTATTTTGCCTGTCCTGGGCATATGAACCTGATGACATCATCCCGCACTGACTTTGCTGCAAGAACATACACTATCGGATTCAAAGTACTGTTACTAAACATAATATGGACAAGAACCAGATAGCGAAGATCTGTAAGTACGTTATAAGTTTCTAATAACAAGTGACTGATGAGTGCGTATAAGTTTGGAACCAGCCATGCGATGTAAAATAGGATGATTACAATGGCAACAGCCCGGACATCAGCATTATGCGGGCCATGTTTTGTTCCCCGTGAGGTTTTAGAGCACCCCAGAGTAATATACTTTGAGATGTGAAGCAAGAAGATCGAGGCACATGGAATAATTGTAGATAATATATTCCATATTAGATCTTTAATGTAATTATCAAGCGTATAGATACACATCGTCAGCATCTTACCTTGGTAATACACTTTAATTGGTTTAAATAACGCTACAAATGACAGTGCATAAATTGATGTTAAGAAGTGGATGGATAGGCACACTTTTATAACGAGGCTACACGTGATGCGGGCCCGGGATTTGAGTGGAAAGACTAACTGGTAAAAACGGAGTGCTGCAAAGAATACAAGATTATATCCACTCCCCAGCAAACCGTACAAAATAGTAAAGACAAATAGTTGGCACGTGAAGTCAGCTTCCGGTATGGTCATTACCGGAAATAGAACCGAAGTGTATGTCGCTCCTGCAATACAGCAAGTCACATCCGATATAGCCAGACTTGTAAGTATGGTAAACACAGGCTGATGGTATTTACGTGACCTCACAAAATAAATAATTAGACAAATATTTAGAATTAAGCCAAATAAATGATACGTCATTGGTAACTGTTTGTAAAGAAATTCAGGAATATTTTGGTTCAGAAAGAGATTATCATCTGTGTATTTTATTGTTGTGTTCAAAACGATATCTGTTGATTCCATTTTTAGAGTTGGTTTTGTTGATCAGAATTTAAGATGAAGCGAGTACCTTTGTAAAGTCTGTTAAATCTACAACATCCTTGCTCTTTCGAATACTGCACTGCTGACTAAATCGAGTCATTCATAACGTAATTGATTATGTCGTCACCATGCCAATGACGTAGTTGATCGTGACGTTATATGCTTGATAGATAAACTGGATTCCTCCATTCATATTAATTTCCACTATCACGACTTGTTAGCGAGACGCGCAATCTACACGTGGGTCTAAACGTGATCAGATTAATGGACTATTCGTTTTAGCTATACCCGCTCATCTCTCGCTAATCTTCGCCCACACCTCGCGTGTGTTGGGGTCGATCGATCCATGAACTCCCTGATTATCAATTTCCAGAAAACTATGCGGGTAAGCTTTTGAATATTTTGAAACTAATTTGATTGGGAGCTGTTGCTTCCTATGGCAAATTAGTTTCAAAATATTCGACAGAATGTTTACTAAATCGTAAAGACATCCAATTCGTACAACGAGTCGGGGCTATTAAGCGTTTAAGACAGACTAACTCGAGTCATTCATACTGTAATTGATTATGACGTCATCCTACACGTCACGTAGTTGATTATGACATCATATGATGGATGAATAAACTGGAAAGAAAGTAATATGCATCGACATAAGTAGGGTTATTATATATTCGAAATGATTATATTGACTGTATATTATACGCTTTAATCCTTTATTACAAATATATGATATCGGATCTCAATTCAATTCATTTTCTGCAAATAGACCATACGTGAACTATCTTGGTACACTATTTACTTGATGCCAGCATCACGTTATATTGTGCAAGCATATGTAAACGCGATAAGATACGCTATTACTGAATGAAACATATATAAGTTCTATGCCACGTTCTCTACAAATACAGTATATGCGCCTTGCTGTTCGTCCAATACGTGGTGTATCAATTAATGTATAGGAAGCTACTGTTGTATTTAAGCTACATGTCGGACACAATACAATATATACATGTCTATGTCTTATGATTGAGTGCCATAGCTTCATCTTCTTTGTCGTCAATTCTTTAACCAAAGACCAAAGACCAGCTCTGTATTGTGCAAATGCGTTGATAGCAAGAACTAATATTTAAGTGGTATGAGACTCTAGGTATCCTTCCTTTTTGCTTGCCAGTCTATTATTAATTATCTTCCGCTTCAAACACACATATCCAACCTTTTACAGCTCCGATCCCATTAACAACTCTCAATGTTGATTTTTGTCATATACCATTGTTTGGCGCTTGCTATAGTGAACAAAGGATACAGGGTCATTATAAAACAACTATATACAACTCCTTACAGCATTGATCGCATGCCCCGCCCATCTCTGGCTGAGCTCCACCCACGCTTTGACCGTTGTGGAATCGATCGATCCCTGCACTCTCTAAATCTCAATTTCCAGAAAATTATACTGGTAAGCTGTTGAATCTTTTGAAACTAATTTGACTGGGTACTGTTAGCGACCAGTCAAATTAGTTTTTAAATATTCAACAGCGTGTTTTTTAAATAGTAAAGACATACATTTCGTACAACCTGGTGGACTAAATCGAGCCATTCATGACGTAATTGATTATGCCGTCAGCCTACACGTCACGCAGTTGATTATGACGTCATATGATTGACTGAGAGTTGGACTCGTGAATTGGACTACAATGACCAGAGCATCCAGTCTGAGAAAGTTTCCTACTATCAGAATATTCTTTAGACTAAGTTCGAAATATCCAAACACACACATTAGTAAGTTGTTAACCGGATGTCAAAGTGAGTATGCTTATTATTGCCACATTGTCATTATACGTTCTGATGTTCCGATTTAAATTCATTAATTACACCTTTATGTAAATGAACCTGTAAACTTCGCTCAATTTATATATTTACATTGATGTTTATAGTATATATTATTTACAGTGATTATATATTTATATATAAATGTATGTGTGTGTATATGCAAGCATTTATGTAAGTGAATGTGTGCGTGCGTGCGTGCGTGCGTGCGTGCGTGCGTGCGTGCGTGCGTGCGTGCGTGCGTGCGTGCGTGCGTGCGTGCGTGCGTGCGTGCGTGCGTGCGTGCGTGCGTGCGTGCGTGCGTGCGTGCGTGGGTGGGTGGGTGGGTGGGTGGGTGGGTGGGTGGGTGGGTGGGTGGGTGGGTGGGTGGGTGGGTGGGTGGGTGGGTGGGTGGGTGGGTGGGTGGGTGGGTGGGTGCGTGCGTGCGTGCGTGCGTGCGTGCGTGCGTGCGTGCGTGCGTGCGTTCGTGCGTGCGTGCGTGCGTGCGTGCGTGCGTGCGTGCGTGAGTATGCGCGTGCGTGCGTGAGTATGCGCGTGCGTGCGTGCGTGCGTGCGTGCGTGCGTGCGTGCGTGCGTGCGTGCGTGCGTGCGTGCGTGCGTGCGTGCGTGCGTGCGTGCGTGCGTGCGTGCGTGCGTGCGTGCGTGCGTGCGTGCGTGCGTGCGTGCGTGCGTGCGTGCGTGCGTGCGTGCGTGCGTGAGCGCGAGTGTGCACGCACGTGTGTGTGTGTGTGTGTGTGTGTGTGTGTGTGTGTGTGTGTGTATGTGTGTGTGTGTGTGTGTGTGTGTGTGAGTCTGTACATACATATGTTTTCCTAGTTATCCACCAATAATAATTGTAGCGCTGTAAACACAAGGACAGATGGTCTATTGTGGCAATAAGTTACAGCCACGTTAACTGGACTGAAAGATTGTGCAGCTTAATGTTGGAAACAATTGATGCATAAGACTGCACCTTATATAAGTCTTTGCCTGTTTGGTCAGTTGTTCGAATCATTGACATTTTGACGAATCTGCATTGGTCACTAATATTTTAAAAATCAAAATTAGAAACATGTTAGTTAGTACATTTTGAACACAGTGTAGGAAATGTTCTGTTGAATATTTTGAACATAATGGATCTTTCCATTTTTAGCTATGCATTCTTAGCTACGATCTATTCTGAACTCCCTGCCTATCAATTTCCAGAGAATTATACAGGTAAGCTGTTGAATGTTGAATATTTTGAAACTAATTTGACTGGGTGATGTTACTGCCTTGTGGAAGCGGCAGCGCCCAGTCAAATTAGTTTCAATATATTCAACATCATGTTTATTAAATAGTAGAGACATACAATTCGTACAACGTGTTGGACTATTAAGAGTTAAAGACGAGTCTAATAGAATCATATATGAAGTAACGATTATGACGCCTCCTACACACAGCTTAGCTGAGTATGACGTCATATGACGTCAAATCATCGATGGGCTACTCTGGAAATGTGAATTAGATTAGAAGGTTGGCAGCAATGCCTTACAATCCAATTATGCTCGAAATATTCAACATTACGTTTTATGTGTCTTGGAAGAGTGCTGGTTATATTTGTTGAACATTTTTACGTCTGGTCAATGGAGGAATGAATCCAGTTTTAGCTATGCCCCGCCCATCTCTAGCTATGCTCCACTTACGCTTTCCCCATATTTGGATCGATTGATCCCTGCACTCACTGAATGCCAATTTCCGGAAAACTATGCGGGTAAGCGGTTGAATATATTGAAAGTAATTTGACGCCATGAGTGCTGTTACTGCCAAGCCGAGCCAGTCATTTCAGTGGTAAAATTTCAAAAATAGTCTTCTCTAATGGACATTAATCAAAACCACTACAGAGGGCGCATTTGGCCGGTTTCGTCACGAAAAGGTTAATCTATGAAGCGCAATTCAGCGCAATGAATATTTTGAAACTAATTTGACTGGGCGCTGTTGCTGCCATAGGCAATTGATAGTCAGAGCAATCGGGGATCGATCAATCGAATGGTGGTTTTAGGCTAACAAGAGTGTTTTGCAGGTTACGGCCTCAAGCGGCCAAAAAAGGTTGGATTATGCGAGAACCTCTTCCCTCGCAAGGTCGGGTGAATCTTTGGCGCAGAGCAATTAGACCACCTTGAGTGGCGTCAAAAACGTGCTCGGCGCGATCCAAGGGATGATCTTCCTGTGTTGCAAACGCATAACATGCCCATGTAACTAAAGAGGATAGTGTTTAGCTGAACCTCTGCCCAGTTCGGGCGCTAAGAAGATGCGACGAACTTGGAAGGGACAGAAAAAAGTACGCTAACCAGTGGGGGAGGTGGGATAGTTACGCCGCCAGGTTCTTCACTCAATAAGACACGCTCAAGGCATCATAGTGGCTGGTGCAAGTTTTTAGAGCGAACGCTCCGTACAAAACGTAGGTACATGTCAGAGGACCAGTTTGAGTGGTCAAATGAAAAAGGCAAGGGCTTTTTGAGGCCAGAGGCGAGTGAGTTAATGGGGATCAGGTCTTATGTGGTGCAAAGCAGAATCGCGATATTCAAACCGTTCGCTATGGTGTTCACCGCTGGGCGACAATTGTCGAGTGGGGTTAAAGTGAGCTGAGAGGCATGACAGACTGAGGAACTCAGCTTCCTAATCCTACCTGTATACCCTACTCATAGGGGCCGAGACAGCACAGATCAAAGGCGTGCGTCGATTGCGGGAGTTTCAATAGAGGTAGGGGTGGAGCCAACTGTGAGAGAGCTGTGACTAGGCCGCTTGCGACAAATATCACTAGTTCGAAGTAGTCCTGGTGAAATGCGTGAGACCTGCTGAGTAAGAAAAGAATGGCAGGGAATATTTCTGCGAGAGCGTGCAGGGCATCACCAACTCAAAAGAGCTGCAAAAATGGGTATACATCCTTACTGGTAATAATACACAGTGAAGGCGACGCCATTACAATGTTAATAATTTGTCTTCGCATTGAATGGTACACTAGATCGTCGTCCACAATTTGATGGCTAAGATGGACGATCTCCTACCAGAATGTTCCTCAGGGCAAAACGGAATGCCTGCTTGGACATGCTGGAGAATCAATCAAAAGAGGTGCTTGAGGCACTATCTCCGAAGATTATGTAAGAGAAGAACAATAATAACTGGATTAGTGCGTATATTTTAAGATTTTAAGCATGCACAGTTCAATTCCTAAACACCGTAGGAACAGTCACAGTCATGGTGGAAAACAGTCTCATGAACCGGGGGTCTAGGGTCTGCTATTGCGGGCGTTGTCGGCTTTCAATTCTCAAGGCACAATGTCACACGGTGGTTTAATTCTTGATGGCCAGAGATCACAATAAGCCTGGCATGTGGAACTTGCTGGAATGGATGAAAGTTCAACGGCTTCCTCATGTAATAAGAGGTCATGAAGAGGTGGCGTGGAGAAAGTTGGTTTGGCCCACGAGGTGGCACAGCTAGAATCGAATAAGCTGGAGTCGTCATTTTGGGTAGAGGCAGAAAGTCTTTCTTTCCCTTCAGAACGAAAATACCAAGTGGTAGAATGGATGCCATAAGCGGTGGAAGTCGAGCTCGCACAGAGGCTGGTATCGAGTGGTGTTTGTCAAGTTCTTCTTCACGACAGGCGGAGTACAACCAAGATGTTTCAGGTGAGGTCTTAGCGAGAAGAAATCTGTGGTGCAGCAGGTGTGTAGGCAGGTCAACTTCTTTCTGGAGTCAGAAAACGGTTCAGAGGCTTCAGATCTGCGAGATTTTCAAAGCAGTGCAGAGGCCGTGGTTTGCTGGAGGCAGAGAATTTTAAGTTGTTAATTGGGCCGGTCTTGTGAAATGGCCCTTTCAAAATTTAAGGGTGCCTCACTGCCTGTGTAGATGATGTCCCACGGTGAGTGGCTGAACCCCTGGCAGTCCCCCAGTGCAATTTTCCCATCATTACTGAACTGGAAAGCGGGATGTGTACCATCAACTGGGGTCATTGGCGAGGCTTTCAGCGGCTCAGTCACGAGATCACAGAATAATTGGCTTTTATACTTTATGCTCTGCATCTCATGATCTTTCAGTGAATGGCTGGCTTTCTTAGGAATTCTCTAGCCAATCAGTATTTGTCTTTTCGGGTGTGGTGGTCTTAGCAGCTGCAGCCAGTGCAATGGCGAAGTTGTGCTCTAGGTTATTTCCATTCAAGGGTGTTCAGGTATTCATAGTTTTATAAGCGGCTTTCTCTTTGTCTTGACCTGGCATTGTCATGGCGAGTAAGCTGAGTTATCAGGCTTTCCAGAGGCACCAATCATTCTCGGAAACGTTTGTGATCATGGCCGTTACGAGGAAGAAACCGTGGCAAGATCGTGTATATGAAGAACTAAAATATCCACCCAGTCATCGGTCATGCATAGCATGGCCGTGTCGTGTTATGTGAAAGAAAACCTGTCTATTATGAGGGTACTCCAAATGGTCCAGCGCATGCGCATAGGGGCAAATCGTGTCTTAGACATGCTTGCCATCGTGTGTGGTTAGGGTATAACCATCCATATGGTGGCAGTAGTGCCTTCCAGGAAGTGGGTTACCCATTACGGGTTCGCTAGTCCCTTCCATCACCTGACAATAACCATCATAAATACAGGACATAAGTCATCAGCTTGATATTGACCAATTCAAAATGGGTTATTTTGGTGTTTTTTTACTTTGTTGTGTATGTATGTTATAGACCTACTCTAGAACAGTGAACACAGCTATGTCTTAGTCAGTAGAATCGTCCGGTTTTTAGATAAGCGAAGTTTTATTGGCCATGACGTCATCACGACAAATCAACTTGCGACTATTTCTTTGACGAATCTTTGACCTATTATATTTAATCTTATAGAAACTGGTGGAGTTTGACGAATGTTTACGGGCTAATAACAAGCAAAACTCTTTACACATAAAGTGGCATCTACATATCAGTAACTTTGAATTCAGACTACATATAGTCCAATTAATCAGCAAAGAGTCGAGTTAGAGAAATCGAACTAGCTACATAGTGCTCACCTAGAGTGCGCTAATCTATGGACAGGCAGACATTAGCGATACTTATTGTTGTTTAGTTTCTTACATGATGTCGTTCTAGAATATATAATAAGTTAACCTGTGCATAACATATCCTGGTAGACTCGCCACTGAGGAAATAAAGGATCTTAAACATTTAATATCACTATTATCAACCGAGTTGAAAAGTATCACTGCATGCGCTTTCACGAGGGCAAAATGATAATTTCGATGTTGATAATAGTGATATTAAATGGGCGCCGATGTCGAGATTCTATTTCTCAAATAAACTGAAAATTTTACTTTTTTTTCAATGACGTTGATCCCTGAAACCCAAGTTTAGATTTTCCATTAGCTTATGATCATCAATGGCGGCAAATCATACCATGACAACGAGCACATTGGCTGCCTTATGCTGAAACATATAGTACTTGTAATTTGAACTATGAGACACATTTGCACTAATCAAAGTCTATTTATTTGCATAGCTAACAAAATTGCATTGCAATGTCACAAGCGTATAAAAGTACACAATTTAAATCATTTACTTTCAAGCATTCTGATGCGAATGTGCACCTTTAAGTAAAGCACGACTACATAAAGACAATGTGACTGATCTCTTCAAATAGTATTGATATCGTGTACCACAATGGCCAACTTTCTTCAGCAAAAAACTTCTATCAAATTGTCATCCAATGGATGAATCCACTTTTAGCTATGTCCTGCCCATCTATAGTTAAGCACCGCCATTCTTGAGCGTGTTGGGGTCGATTTATAGCAACAGCTGCCAGTCAAATTTGTTTCAAAATATTCAGCTGAATGTTTATTAAATAGTGAAGACATGCAATTGGTACAACTTGACTGACTGTTCCAGGTAATATACGATATACGGTAATTAATCTTTTTACAGGTAGGGTCCACAGTATGCGAAGGGTTACCCAATCGTCTGTTAGTTAGATGCACCATAGCCCATAGAAAAGCGGCGGGAATGGGTTTCACAACAGCCTTTAGCAGATGCGAGTAATAATTCGTGATGATATAAACGGGTACCTCGACTCGTGATTGATACAAATGATGGGTTACAGAAGATAAGGCATGGAGTTGTAATACTACGTTTCTAACAACGTCCACGAATAGACAAGACAATAGCGTGTGCTATTAATTACTATTATTCAATATTGAGTATTAATTGACAAGTTATTAGTCTGTTCTGCCATCCATTTCTCTTCCGCATTCTCACATATTTAACATATATCCCATTTAGCAAAATGAATGAATATGCATATGATGATGATACGATGTAGACAGTGATTAATGAATACGCATAATATGAGATGATGTGACGTCATCAACAATAAGATCAAACAAGGGTCACGAGGTCAAAGTTCACATACAAAGGTAAACTGAATATATGTGCAGCTATTTCACAATCTAATATTCACAATGAAGTACAGCTAATAAATAAGTTAGTGTTTCCAGCACAGGTTTGTTAGTAGCCTACAATTTAGAATACGATGTAATAGTCCATTTTACGTTTATATGTACTCAAAACTCAACCCAGAAATGTTCTATCCTATGATGATTGTTTGTGTTGATTTGTACTCACATGGGGTCCTAGAATAAATTCAGCTTTGTTGCCGGAATGACAACTTTGGGCAACTCTGATAATTTGCATAAATCCAAGATGGCCGATGGTCGCCATGTTGAAAAAATAACTTTTGATATACTTGTCCTAGAATGATGTATAATACCTCTTTTAAGGGGTTTAGAGGTGTGTAGAAGACATTTCTGATGTGAATCAAGAAAGTTATTGAATGTGCAATCTAGGAGCATGACGTTGAGACCCGTATTAGAGCACAGGCTATTTTAGACTCTCAAGGAGAGCTCATAAAAATGGTTATTGTTCATTCACATCGAATGAGCATATCAAAACCCTTGTGGCTAAGAAGAGGAAGGATGGTTCAATAGGCAGCGATGAACCACCGGTTGCAAGAATCAGAGGGTCATAAGTAAGAGTTTGATTAAGAAAACAATGCTTGTTTTGTGCTAAACTTTGTGACCCTGCTGATCCTAAGCATCCTGATAGGCGGGGCAGAGTAGTACAGAGTGAAAGAAAGAGTGCTCCACCTTTCAAGGGTGTCATATTGAACTATTGTGATTATCCTAATGATGAGTGGGGTAGGGAAGTTGGTATGCATTGTAATAGTGTGCATGATTTAACTGCAGCTGAAGCACAATATCATATTCGCTGTTATGATGAATTCAGGACAATCCCTGTGAATGCTGACCAGACCTCGATGATTGTTGACTGTGTCATATGATGAGGTGTTGCGGTTCATAAACTCAGTGGCGAAGTATATCAGTGACAATGCTGCCACGCTACATCAGATGGCCGTGCTAAGTCAAACAGTAGGACTCATATTTGGATGGTATAACAACATCGATTTGCTGGTATCGACTCCGAATGGTCGCCGTCAGACCCACGCCAGGAAACAGAATTTCAGGAGCACCCAACTGGGATTATTGAGACTGGCAGCACTCAACCTGGCATCAGTACTCTCACAACCCATCGCCTCACGTCCAAGTAGGCCAATTTTGTATGGAATAACAGGGCCATTACACTTATGCACAATACTGGACCTAAAAATATGCGGGATGACCTACACCGAGATGTCTACTCGACATGCCAATCTTGTGGCTACCCAAGAGGACACATAGTGGCTCAACAGCCTGAGCCAAGGGCAAGATGCGGTGGAGCAGAATGCTTTCAACAATCAGATAATCAGGAGTCAAGGCGTACTTAAGCCTGTGAGCACCTATATGTTCGTCCCACTGATTGGCGATTCACCTGTCAGCCTCTCACCCAGACACCATCCTCACAAGACTCACATACAAGCAGGGACCACTTCCTGATATGGGGATGGTATATGTTCATCTTTCCATTGACATGCAGCTGTTTGCAGTAACCAAATGGGTGTGCTGGCACCAGCCCATGCAGTTCCGGAACGTAATCGGCCATCAATTTCCTTCTCCCAACACGCTTCGTCTACCGATGTGTGTGTGCAGAGAGAGAGAGAGAGAGAGAGAGAGAGAGAGAGAGAGAGAGAGAGAGAGAGAGAGAGAGAGAGATAGAGAGAGAGAGAGAGAGGAGGGAGGGAGAGAGAGAGGGGGGAGAGAGGGGGGGCAGGGATGGAGGGAGTGAGGGAGGGAGGGAAGGAGCAAAGGAGGGAGGGGGAGAGAGTGACATCTATTTGGAGCAGCTGGCGATGGAGCGCAATATGAAGTACTTCTTCCTCGCTGGCCATGTACAGTATGCCCGCTATTTCACCTAGTACCTGCTGGAGATGCGTGTGATCCATGCTGAGGCCAAGGCGCACACTGTGTCTGGCAGCTTGGTCTGTTGGCACCATGGCGAATGCTGGAGCGCTGTCTCTGCTGGCCAGTTTGTTGAGCAAACTGCCATCAAGATCGGCAAGGGAGCTCTCAAGGGCATGACTCTGTCTGCTGAGCTTGTTTGTCAGTGGATTGATTCCTTCCCCATCACCGTGCGTGTATCAGACAGTGTGGACTGTATCAGAGAAGCAGCAAAAGGAGGAGTTGATGCACCGGCGTGCCTTGGATGCAGATAATAGGAGCCTTATTGATGCAGACTGAGGTCGATAAGTACACTCATCCACTAAAAGATAACCGTCTCCATCTTTGTAATGCCGTCACTGGTCACATCCCCCAACACCCCCCCCCCCCTATGTGAATGTACCTGATTCTGAGAAAATATGGAGTGAAAGTGCATTACCAGTCTCCCTGATAGGGTCTAAGACCCTATCAGTAGTAGCCCCATCAAGATGATGGATGGTCTCAAGAAGCAGGTCAAAGTTAACAAGGTCATCCCAGTCATCGACCGTGAGAACTTTTCTCTGGCTCTTGATAATTGGTAAGCAGCGGCAGGTGGAGCTTGGGCATCTGTTTACCTACCAGCGGTGGGTAATGCCTGTCTCGATAATTGACATGAGTATGGTTGTCTCCGCAAGTCAACAAGTGGGGCCAACCAAACGCATTGGTGTACTCGAGATCTCTTCAACAGCTGCTGACATTTTCATCATGGATATTTAAAAGCTCTTCTACCATATTGTGTGGCATCATGGTGGCAGAACCTCAGATCTGATTGTGTCCATCCAGGGTCGTCTCAGTCACTATCCAGATGGTACTGAAAAATCATTGTCTTCAACAAGTATGTCTCTTCTAAGGATCGTGAGAGAATTTGGTGTGTTAGTGAAGTTACCATCGACTATAATCCCTCCATTACCAGTCCTCTGCCCAAGAGAGATGGAATCTTGAAGAGCAAGAACAACAAGCAGAAGCTGACAAGCGTGTTGTGTACATTCAGTCTAGGAGGAAACGTGTCAATTGATATTCGGAATGATGGTGTTTTTGGTCATGATGAGGCAGACATCACAATTATCTCCTATGTCCTTGAGGCTACCAACTGTGGCAAGGGCGTGATCCACGTACTTAGCGACGACACATACGTATTTGTCTTACAGATCTATTGCGTGTATCTGGAGGAGCTGGAGTGCAAGGTGCAGATGGAGCGCTGGGATGGGACAGTATTGGATATCAACCCCACCTGTGTTGACCTAGGGTCAAAGTATCTGGAGTTGCTTGGCATACACGCCCTCAGCGGGTGAAACATGACATCATATCCATATGACAAAGGTAAGACCAGCGCACTAAACACATTGCTCAATGGGGACCTTCCAGGTTTGGTTGATGTGGTGGGAGAGGTGGGCATCACGAAGGCGGACCTGATGGGGTTAGCGCAAATCTTCTTCAATGCTCTGTATGGTCAGCCCTCGGGGACATCCATGGAGTCTCCCCACTTCACACTCTTCACCAAGAAGAGGAAAACCCCACGGTCATGTCTCTGCCTCCAACATCCGCCAACCTGTTACTGCATTTGCTGTGAAAAATGGCAGGTGAATCAGCCAACATCTCTCAATTTGGGTGGGAGATTCAGGATAATCTTCCCTATCCAGTCATTGCTAAGGGTGACCCAGCTCCACCAGAGCTGATTGATGTGATTCAGTGACAGGGTAAAGCACAATGTAAGAAATGCAGCACTGAGGAGTGTGGCTGTCACAAAGCACATATTTCGTGCATGTCTTACTGCAATTGCTCTGGCGAAGAGGGCTGCTGCAATCCGTACAATAAGATAGAAGACGCTCCGGTCAGAGGCGACGAGGGTGTCGAGATAGAGGATGTTGAGGAGGAGTGTGTAAAGGAGGAGGAGAGTGAAGGTCATGGGGATATTGCGGATGGTTTTGCTGATCTTGATTACCTGGATGATGAATGGGAGTAGGTAAAAAGATGAAGATTGCCAGGTAATATCTGTAGTTCTTTTCCCCTAGAGCATAGGATTGTGTGAATCGTCCCTCTATCTAGAGCTATGCCTATTACTCCTTATAACATCCTTACACTGACTTTCCACTTTCGAGTTTTCCTCCAAAAGATATACTAATAAGTACAAATAGGCAAAGTAATGTGTTGGTTTCAAAGTCATCTAAGACGATGTTCCTAATGATCTTTGCACTATACACTACATGATTCAGTGTTTGAAATATGGCTGTAAAGTAGTGTATGATTATCCATTTACGGAACTATCATTTAGTTGAGGTTTCTATTCATTGGCCATGACCTGACCTCTAGCACCTGATCGTGACATTGAATTGAAAAATCAACATCATAAATGCTTTCTAAACGCCTCCAAACCCCTTAAAAGAGGTATTATACTTTATTCTAGGACAAGTAGTTCAAAAGTTAATTTTTCAAGATGGCGAGCAGCGGCCATCTTGGATTTATGAAAATTACCAGAGTTGCCCAAAATTATTGTTTCGGCAACAAAGCTGAATTTGTTCTAGGACACCATGGTCGTACGAATCCATAAAAGGAATTCATAAGATAGAACATTTCTAGGTTCGGCAATGGACATGTCCTGTTAAATTTGTTTAACTTAATTAGATTGGAAAACATTACAATCCAATTATGTTCAAAATATTCAACAAAACATTTTATTTGGTCTTGGAAACAGCTTAGATTATTTCTGAGCTGTACTGTATGTAGTTTAGGTAGGTGTCGGGTGTGGCTCCCTCCCAAAAGGCGTGGTGGGTGGGTGGGGATAGGGCATGTGGGGTGGTATTAGTGTCCTCCCACGTGAAAATGAAAAAAGTTGCATCCGTTCCATGTATTCCATTTCATGTATTCTGAAGTGATAAACAAATATCTTCATTTTGTTTTCTGAGGAAATAACTATATGAAATAGCTTCATGCACATTTTTCAGAGGCGACAAGTAGATGTGTGTGGAGTGTGTGTGATGGTGGGGTGGGGTGCAAATCTTACATGGAGGTGGGGTGGGGGCATTTGGCTCTACTGGATAGATAGATGTTATTACATGTTTTCTCGCATATTTGCATGAGTATTTCGCCCGGTAGTCTATATCTATTTCAATATCTGCCCGAGTGCCAATGTAGAAACTGATATAGAATAACAGGCGAAATACGAGTGCAAATATGCGATTAAGCATGTTATAACATATTTATTTCCTGCGTTACATTTTTGTCTAACACTAGGTTCTATCTTCTAATCAAGTTATTGTAGCTTGATCTAGTCCTAATAGCAAATCTGACGCCATAATGTCGCATCATCCAAATTAACGCGGATAGCAATACCATAATTTGCTACTCGTAGTCTCTCATCTCCCGAATAGGCAAAATGCCAAATACTAATCTATTTCATAACACCGGCCATTTAAAATTACCCCATCAATATTTTCTCCCCGATGGCTCTGTATTTTCCCTGATATTTGGTCCCGCAAAAATATCCGCATTAACGCAGATAGATCAATAGCATGAAATAATATTAGGTAATCTTACATTGTTGAGTCCAATATGGATTGTGTTTGTACGAGTTCACATTGTGTTGAAATCGGTATTGGCCTGCGGCGTCCAGTCAAACATGGATTTCTCAACACACCATGGATGAGTACAATAACAATCCTTATTGGACTCAACAATGTAAAATTACCTATTTATTATGCACCCATTACAATTATCAGCAAATAAACTCAAACAATCTACAGAAATTTACTTTAATCTCAGAAATACAATGAACTTTTTTCATCAGGAAACGTAGGCTAGATATTATGAGTGGCTGCAGTATGTAACTCTCGTTGTTCTTGAGGTAAAGACGCTGACAACCAACGTCTGAACAAACGCACGTCACTTTCTGTCTTCTTTTTTTAGTATTTTCTGGCACATAAAGTTAATATTAATAGCGAAAACGTCTACTTGCAGCAGGCGAACTTTATCAACACAATAGATGTTACCTAGCTTGACAACGCAATATGAAGAAATTAATGCGGAGAGGTATCGTTCTGTAACGTCCAATACAGGTTTTAAGCGGCGTCCAATACGGATT
>CM067372.1:150869202-150925282 GCA_034401795.1 Chaetoderma sp. LZ-2023a | reverse complement strand
CATGACACGTGTGTTGATGAGTACAATAACAATCCTTATTGGACTCAACAATGTAAAATTACCTATTTATTATGCACCCATTACAATTATCAGCAAAATAAACTCAAACAATCTACAGAAATTTACTTTAATCTCAGAAATACAATGAACTTTTTTCATCAGGAAACGTAGGCTAGATATTATGAGTGGCTGCAGTATGTAACTCTCGTTGTTCTTGAGGTAAAGACGCTGACAACCAACGTCTGAACAAACGCACGTCACTTTCTGTCTTCTTTTTTTAGTATTTTCTGGCACATAAAGTTAATATTAATAGCGAAAACTTCTACTTGCAGCAGGCGAACTTTATCAACACAATAGACGTTACCTCGCTTGACAACGCAATATGAAGAAATTAATGCGGAGAGGTATCGTTCTGTAACGTCCAATACAGGTTTTAAGCGGCGTCCAATACGGATTTTACCGTCCAATACGCCGTCCAATACGGGTTTCGCATCGTCCGATGTGGAAAAATTATTGGATGGTCATGTGGTACAATTGGACGCGTTTCATTGGATAAACACACGCAGATGTATAATAAATGTTGATATTTTCTAACATCGATGAAAGCTGGAATGATGCAACTTTCAACCCAATCACAAAACAACATAGGCTCAATCTGAGAGGTGCTATCTATAGGCCTAGTTTGGCAGTGTGGCGTAAAAGCAAACTGTTGAATATAATGAAACATATTTGACTGCACGTTATTTCTGTCCTAGGTAGTAAGAGCTTGCGGTCAAATTGTTTTCAAAATATTCATTCACGATTATAATAGTTACACAATAAAGAACGTACACCACTGGTCGAGGAAAAAAATTGCGTCGACCACAGTTTAACATAAACGAGATGTTAGAAGGCATATTCATTGTGATACAGTTAAAGGAATGTGATGGAATGGGATGATATAGAATCTATATACCATAATCTGTCAGTACAATATAACATTTAAGATGTCATTAACCTCGCTTTAATTTCATACCTAATCGTTATCAGTATAGGTAATATTTTTCAAGAGACATCAGCTAGATGATAGATGAATCCGATCTGTCACTCAAGTATATGACATCATAATCAATTCACCTTTCCAGAGTAGCCATCGATGATTTGACGTCATATGACGTCATAATCAGCTAAGCAGCGTGTAGGATGACGTCATCATCATTACGTCATACATGAGTCTATTAGGCACGTTTTAACTCCTAATAGTCCGACGTTGTACAAAATGTCTCTACTATTTAATAAACATGCTGTTGAATATTTTGTAACTAATTGGACTGGGCGCTGTTGCTGCCATAGGCTTACTTGTATAGTTTTCTGGAAATTGATAGAGATCGATCGATCCCAACACGAGTGAGGTATGGGTGGAGCTTAGCTAGAGATGGGCGGTGTATAGCTAAAAATGGAACGGTCCATTACATAACAATTATAATTGACATATAATACTCTGTCATGAATGTGGAATAGTCCGTCAAGTGTACGAGTCTATGTCTTTTGATGGATTTACTATTTAATAACCATTTTGTTGAATATTTTGAAACTAATATAACTGGGCGTTTATGCTGCCATAGGAGTTTCAAAATAATCAACACGTTACCTGTAGTTACCTTGAAATTGCGATTCTGGGAATTCAGGATTCAAAGTATTTAGATCGATTCCAAAACGTGCAATGCATGGGCGGAGCTTAGCTAGAAATGGGCGGAGCTTAGCTAGAAATGGGCGGGCATAGATAGAAATGGATCCCTCTATTTAAAGCTGTGGCATTAGTAGTTCAGCAGTTGCTCATACTTGGGTTTGCTATCGGAACACATCACGTCCCTGGTATTATCTGCGCCGTCACAATGGAGAAATCCGATCTGCCACTCAAGTAAATGACCCCATAATCAAAAGGCTAAACTATGTTAACGAAAACCGAAAGATCTGTCACTAAGGTGTACCAATTGTACACCTTTTGTGAATTTATAATCTAAGGCCGTGTTCTCGCTGGAGACTTAATCTGGCATAACACCATACTGGCGTATGGCGTTATTCATGATTAGCTCTCTAGTGAGAACACGGACTAATAATCATTCTTTTGAATATTTTGAAACTAATCTGACTAAGAGATGTTACTTCCATATTGTATGCATTTTTCTGGCTCTAAAAGTTAACTCTTGGGCTTTTCACGATTCTTGTCAAATTTATTACATTAAAAATTGTAATATGTATTGTTCTTTCTTGCCTATGGCAAACGCAGCTCTCAGTAGAATTATTTTCAGATTAATTAAGACTGTGTGAAAAAAAGATATTGTTAAAATCAAATATCTATTTTTCATATTGTGGGCACGAACTAGGGAATACTTCCATGTCATCAATTGCTATATCTCCGCGTGTTGTATTTGGCGTCACTTCGAAGAACAACTGCAAGGAAAACAGAAACAACTAGAATGCGCTCGATGGTGATTCTGGGTTTGCGTTCTGTCTTGACAATGCACTTAGTGACCACATGACCCAGATAGTTGATCCGTTGACCTCAAACTCAAAGCCCTCGCAATGTGAAGGCGTGTGCTAAATCTGGTGATTCTACCGTCTTGCATTCTAGAGTTATGGTCAAAATGCGTAACGTCCAGTATGCACTTTGTGACCCCGTGACCTAGATGTTAGTTGCTTTATGCTGAAACTCATAGAACTTCTAGCCACCCATAATATGAAAGGATGATGCAACTTCGGTGATTCTACCTAGTTGCGTTCTCGATTTATGGCTGAAAATGTGTATTTCGGGATGCATTTAGTGACCACGTGACCTAGGTATTTTAACTTTTGACAGACAGACAGACAGACAGACATACAGACAGACAGACAGACAGGCAGGCAGGCAGGCAGGCAGGCAGGCAGGCAGGCAGGCAGGCAGGCAGGCAAGCAGACAGACAGACAGACAGACAGACAGACAGGCAGGCAGGCAGGCAGGCAGACAGACAGACAGACAGGCAGGCATGCGCGTAGGCAGGCAGACAGACAGACAGACACCAACCGCAATACTCACACCGGCCCTCGGCGGCGTGAGTAACTCGTTTTAGTGATAGGTGCCTCACAAAAGGATAACTCGCACCCACCCCCACACCACCCCACCCACCCCACCCACCCCACTCTCCGCCGTTCGCTGAATGCCCGCAATTAATTTTTTAATTTGAGTGAGCCATGAATAATATGCCACACTTGCCTGCTCTAAATACAACAAGCACAATGCAATCATACACCAAGATTGGTTTTTGAATACAAAAAGAGCCTTAAAACTAACAAGTTTCTTTAATATATGTGAAAAACTCTTGAAAATATTGGCCATATTTCGCTTTTTTAAATTAACTCAGGATGACAAACGGTGAAATTTCAACAAAAAAATTGACTTGAAATTTGATGAACTTTTAGGTCGTATAGTGACTTGATTTGGTATCAAATTTGAAAAAAAAAATCAGCTTTTCCGTGCCACATATCCCTATAGTAAACTTATGGGAGCAATATTTGAACAACGTATTCTCCTACAGTTTTCTTCCGATTCTCTTAAACCTGGTCAGATTCTCGAAAATAGAGGTCGAAATAATTTCCTCTGATATTTTGGATATCTCCCTTGGGGGTCAAGGTCGTTCACCGGTATAAGTTTCCAATTTCATGTTTCGCATAAATTACCTGCCTTTCATCACACCACTTCAACGAGTATGTTATTTATTTTATCCTTAGGGGCAAGGTGGCCGTTTAGTCTATGAGAATTTCAAGCATGGAGCTTTGATCTGTGACTACACCTAGAGTATTTATTGGATCAGTACCAGACATGTTCAATTTTTATTTATCTATTTATATACCGTACCATCATCACCAGCCATACGCGTCATCACCATCCCTTACCCTCATAGACATTGGCAATCTCCAGTCTCCTCGTCTCAAAACTAGAAACAGGTGGCGAAAGAGACGAGGAGTCAGAGCCGCCCGTCATGCCTTCCATCCTGTAACACCACCCCACCCACCCACCACACCCACCCCACTCCACCCCGCCACTACCAGCACACCACTTACACACCCACTCACTCCTCATATGATCCGATCTACTCGTTATATACGTGAAAAACTCTTGAAAATATAGTCCCGGCAAAAATCATCGTGTAGCAATACTTACCCTCCACCGTTGTGACACGTTTAATGTGAGTCGGGACCATCGCCAGTAGTTGTGGTTCCTGAAGCGAACTGTAAACAAGGTCACGCGACGACCATTGACATCCGCACCAATTTTCAATGGCTGCATGTCATTAGATCCGTAGATCCAATATTGGAACATGGCGCAGTACCTTCCCGCGACCAAGTGGCCTGGGTAGAAAAACCGTGCAGTCTGTCCCACGTTTGTCGATGCTTGTGCATATAAGTACGTTCCTGTTGGAGAAGACACACATAATGAAGGATTTCAGTTTATCCATCAATCATATGACGGCATAATCGACTATGTGACGTGTACGCTGACGTCATAATAAATTACGTCCTGCACGGCTTAGCTACGTTCGTCATGGACGATGACGGACTAAGCGTTGATGTACGAATTGTATGTCTATACTAATTAATAAACATGCTGGTGAATATTTTGAAACTAATTTGACAGGGCAGCAACAGCACCCAGTCAAATTGATTTCAAAATATTCAACAGCTTACCTGTATAATCTTCTGAAAATTGAGATTCAGAGTGCAGGGATCGATTGACCCCAACACGGGCAATGTGTGGGTGGGATTTAGCTAGAGATGAGCGGGGCATAGCTAAAGCTGGATTCCTCCATTTTCTTCAACAACAACAACGGCGGCGGCGGCAGCTACTACGACGACGACGACGACGACGACGACGACGACGACGACGACGACGACGACGGCGGCGGCGGCGGAGACGACATATTTGTGGCGGAACAGGGGTGGCCGATAGGGTACCCATTCAAATTTTTGTCCATCTCCAATAAACAATAACACTTTTTTTCTAATAATCGACAAAATCAAGATTTTATATTTAACTAAATGAACGTTAAAACCAATTTTAATGCCAGGATACTGATATGTTGTTTTGTTGCCAAAACGACCTAAAATGGCTTTTCAGACATACACAAACCTAAATAGCGAGATAATAATTGACTGCGTCTACATTCCACCGGAATATTCAGACTATTCAACTATAGAGGCTTTTGGAGAACTGTAGCGTGACATCATTAAATTCTCAAACGGAAGTAAATTATTCCTATTAATAGGCGATCTAAATGGGAAAACTGGCGTACCAGATGACTTTCTACACAGCGACGAAACGTTGCTACATTTTGTAGGCACCGATCCAAATGATATAGAAACAAGTACGCAATTCGATGCCCCAAAGCGCATATCGCAGGACAAAAATCGTCCTAATAATTATGGTCATAGACTACTTGACCTATGCAAATACAACAGCTTCTACATACTCAATGGTAGAGCAGGTACAGACGCAAACTTAGGTAAATTAACATCGCGGTATGGTAGCGTTATAGATTACGGTATATCCTCAGGCGAACTTTATAAATACATATCAAAATTCAAAGTCTCTGATTACTGTTCTATCATATCTGATATACATTCCGCACTGAATCTATCAATAGTCTTAAAGACTACATCAAAGGTAAAAGAATCTAATAATACCAACAACACCGCCTCATTAACAACGGGAAAATGGAAGTTTAAGCAAAGAAATGCATTTATCGATAAAATACTACACCACTATATATTGGCAAATGTAAAAACCCAGATTGCAAATGGTGCACTTGGCGCGCAAAACATTAACGAGGTTACCAACGCAATTTCAAAAATGTTTGAGGAATCAGCTGCGGAAACTTTCGGTAATATAAAGCCCACTCGTATACCCCAGAAAAAACAATCGGTGCGATTGCCATGGTATAATGAAAACTAAAAAAACGCGCGTATAGAATATAATCGGTCCAGAAATGAACTCAGATGTCGAAATGAATAAACCAACAACGCGTGATGGACGCTAGCAGGAATTATACAACTATCATGAAACAGTCAATTGCTCGATACAAATGTAATCGCCATGGGGAAATTAGAGCAATGAGTAGCAGTAACCCAAAAGATTACTGGAAACTAATAAAACCGGAAAATACATTAGAACCATCCACAGCAACAACAGAGGAAATGCATACATTTTTCAAATCCATAAATGAAGAAGACGGTAATACAAACATAGATATTACATTGGTAAATGATGAACCAACAGCCACACCACCAGAACACAACATATTAAATTCCCCTATCACATGTGAAGAAATATTGAAATCCATTAAACTTCTCAAAACATATAAAGCTGCAGGACCAGACGGAATATTAAATGAATACATAAAATCAACAGCTCATATTATGCTAGACTATACAAATCTCTCTTTAACTTAGTCCTAGACTCTGCGATAATACCAGATTCCTGGAGTGACGGCACCATCATCCCATATACAAACGAAAAGGCGATCCGAACGCCCCCAAAAACTACAGACCAATTACGTTACTTAGCTGTTTGGGAAAACTTTTTTACATCTATATTGAGTAGTCGAATAAATAAATTCCTCGAAAACTCCGACAAACTGTCTGAAAATCAGGCAGGCTTTAGAAATGGCTACTCCACTACTGGCCACATCTTTACACTCTATACATTAATAGAAATATTTAATGGAAGAAAGAAAAAACTATTTTGCTGCTTTGTAGATTTTGAAAAAGCTTTCGACTCGGTTTGGCGCGATGGACTTTGGTATAAGGTTAGACAACATAGTATCTCTGGCAAAATTTTTAACGTAATTAAAAGCATGTACAGCAACATAAAATCAGCAGGTAAATTCAATAATGCAGTGTCACAGCCTTTTACCTGTATCAGCGGAGTACGACAGGGAGAAAATCTCTCACATATTCTATTTGCAATATACCTTAATGACTTAGAAAACTTTCTTCAGAACCGAAACAGTAAGCAAATAAAACTCTATAGCGAAGAAGAAGAATTAAATAATTTACTGAATCTACTAATCCTTCTTTATGCTGATGACACTGCTGTACTAGCAAATAGTTCACGCGACCTACAGGAAACGCTAAATTCTTTTGACGAATACTGCGACATATAGAAGCTCAAAATTAATATAGACAAAACAAAGGTCATGGTCTTTGGCAGTACAAAAAGATTCTATGAAAAACTGCATTTTCGCCTTAAATTAAGAGAGCTTGAAATAGTAGATAGCTACAAATATCTTGGAATATTTTTTTCATATAATGGCCGTCTCCTTTTAGCGGAGAAAAATATTTCCGAACAAGCTCGCAAAGCTACATTTGCACTACATCGTCGAGCCAGGGAACTTGACCTACCAACGGATTGCCATATTAAATTGTGCCACCAAATAATTGAGCCAATCCTACTGTACGGGTGCGAAGTCATTGGAATAGAAAACTGTAACCTATTAGAGAAAGCAAATTTAGATTTTTTTCCGGTACATCCTAAAAATAAAAGATAGCACCACAAAGTATATGATATACGGCGAGTTGGGAGAACCCCCAATCAAAATTGTAATACGAAAACGCATGATAACATACTGGCTTAAGCTCATCTCAGGTAAGCAGACCTAACTCGCTCGCAAAATATATTCTATTAGACCACAATCAGAACGGAACATACTACAGATGGCTAGACTCTATAAAAGATATTTTAGATAATACGGGGCATAGCTATCTCTGGACGAACCAAACAATACACAACTTCAATGAACCAAAAATAAGAATAAACAAAAATCTTGATGACCAATATACCCAAACATAGCAATCAGAGATGGGCGTATCTTGGAAGGGAAATATCTACCACTCTTTTAAAATAAATTGGGAAATGGAAAATTATCTCACAAATTTAAATGATCGTAACAGAATCTTAATCACAAGATTTAGGACAAGCAATCATCGGCAGCCAATAGAAACGGGGCGGTGGGAAGGCATACCCCAGGAAGGAAGAATCTGTCCACTATTAACCCTGAATGAAATAGGAGATGAATTTCATTACCTATTCATCTGCGAATTCTGTAGTGATAAACGTATAGAAATCTTCCCAAAACACTATTATAAAAGACCGAATTATTCGAAATTTCACAAACTGTTTTCAACGAAGAACAAGAAATTACTAATAAAGATCTGCCGTATGATCGAGGAAATTAATAGGCACTTCCAACGTTGATTAACCCTATACACAATGGACTCGCAGATTAGCAACACAACATTAACGAGAATTGCAAAGCACCACCGCCACCATCACCATCACCACCACCATCAGCAACAACAACAACAACAACAACAACAACAACAACAACAACAACAACAACGACGACGACGACGACGACGACGACGACGACGACGACAATAACAATAGCAACAATATTAATAATATTATGGTTTAAACATAGTAGTCAACCATGTCTAGCTATGGCAACAGCGACGGCAACAGCAACAGCAACATTGACAACAATATTAATAATATTAAGGTTTAAACATAGTAGTCAACCATATCTAGAAAACTACTCTACCGCTAGATGTCGCTCCATTCAAACTAGTGGTCGAGTCGGACAATATGCTTTTGAACCCAAATGGAACAAACTGATTAAACAACCACCTGCATTAGTGAACAGGTTCCACTGCGTGGGTGCACAAGATTCCCCATACACTACCTAAGAATCGATCCGATCTGTTACTCAAGTATGTCATAATAAATATTTGTCACTTTTTATCTGACGTTACAATCACACAACGTAAGTAGACAACTGCCCTAGTAACCCGCTTGGTGTCCCACACTGGTTATTCAAGATTTCCCCTAAGCTAGCTAAGAACCGACCATATGTTACCCAAGTACCTGATGTCATAATAGAAATCCGTCAGTTGTCAGCTAACGTTATAGTGTACGTTATAATGTGGTCCTCTTAAAGATTTCCCTAAACCAACCAACTAAAAAGTGACCCGTCTGTTTCTGATGTCATAAAAAACACGTCACATTTTAGCCGACGCCAAAATCACATAATGCAAACAACCACCTGCCTTAGCAACCAGTTTGGTTCCCTAACACGGTGGCTATCCAAGAAACAATAACAAGAAACCTAATTGTAGAAAAATTATAAAGTAACACGATAAGGGACTGTTTTGTAGATAAAACACTGGAATGACTGTAACTTTCATAATAATTCTAAGTTACTACTACTACTACTACTACTACTACTACTACTACTACTACTACTACTACTACTACTACTACTACTACTGCTGCTGCTGCTGCTGCTGCTGCTGCTGCTGCTGCTGCTGCTACTACTACTACTACTACTACTACTACTGCTACTACTACTACTACTACTACTACTACTACTACCTTTTTTTTTTCTTTTTTTTTTAAAATCCGACGCTGACGCAGTCGGACATACCTCACGGAGGAACTCCTTTAAAAAAAGGCTTACAAACCCCCCTAAAAAAAAAAAATCGGGTGAAATAGCAGGCTTTATTAATAGTATATGAATAACAATACAAACTTAACATATCAAAACAGTGCAAGCTAAAATACTATATTACCATATACCACACCCATGGCATAACTACATAGAAAAAAACTTAATAAAGAGCTGATAACAAAGCCATTACTATTTGCACACCGTATAGTAGTAGGCCCAAATGGCGAGCATAGTTACCCAATAAGTGGTAAAGCGACTCATCAATAATTAGCAGTAAGTTACTGCTACTCATTGACGCCATTGAGCCGATTCATGAACGGCGGGCTAAGTAGATAATATGTAGTTTAACGTAGCACACCGTATAGTATTGGGCCCAAATGGCGAGTGCAGCTCGCCAATTAGTGGCGAGGTGACCCGTCAATAAATAACAAAAAGTCACTCATTGACGCCAGTTAGCCGATTCTTAAATGCCCAGCGGACGTAGTAGCCTTTATATAATATAATGCACACAGCAAAAGTATACAAACTATGACTACCTAGATGGCACTTTGGGTTTACATTCTAAATTTACTTCATTGTATGATTTTGCAAATTACCCTTGAACAAATAAACCTACAGTAAACATTTACAACAGGATGCTAATTATATATATGTAAGATGTCATACTCCGTTAACCTAATGAACTCGAAAGTCAGATCACCTCCAGGATATTGACGCGATGCTCAATTGATATTTAAATATACCGATTCCAAAGGTTAGGTTATTCGTCAAAATTATCATCTCCTAAGACATTAAAATTTTAAAATAAAGGCAATTAAATTAAATAAAATACCAAATATCAATATGCAACAAGCAGCAAGTGTGCTAGCTTATACAAGTTCTGCTTCTGCTATTTTCAGATATCCATGTTCAATTGATACTAGGCCAGTTTTGCACCATATATCTTTAAATCTACTTTCTTTTCCATGTTCCACTAGCCTGTAAAATTCACAATGAATGCAGTTTATCAACAATGATCGAAATATAGCTTGTATGGCTCTTTGGTGGTTGTTTCCTGTCTTATCTCTGACCTCTGGACACCGATGCTTCCAAATGGCCCCCACTCCTACAGATAGCAGGGTTACTAACAATTCTTTCTCCTTGCTATTAATGATTCGTCCGACAGTTGAGCAATCTTTGAACATACTTGTTTCAGTCATTAATTTCACTTATTTGATTCCAAATTTAGCAAGGAGCATATTGATATATACCCAAAAGCGTGTAGCTATACAACACTGTGTAAACAGATGGTCTATTGTTTCCTCCTCAGTATTACATAATAAACACCGGTCTGTACTTGTTATTTTGCACATATAGGTCAGATGGCCAACCCATTGCCTTCGATGGAGTAATCGCCATGCCAGGTCCCGTGCGTTTGCTGGTAGACAAGGTAGATGTATTGTTTTCCACGCGTTTCTCCAGTTCTTTGGCGTGCATCCTAGTGTTCCAATGCCTAACTGCAATAGGAGTCTGGCTCCGACTTTGCATTAGCATTCCATACCAGGCTCTAGATGCCATGTTGTATTTTATATGCTCTGACTTAAATACTAATGTTGGTTGCAACATATCTCTGTTGCCACGTGCTTTCGGCAATTTGAACCATTCACTAGGTATTGCATTCTTTATTCTAAGAAATGAGCGTTGGGCATCAATATGCCTCATTGATGTTGCTCATGCTACATCCTGCATCGCAATTCATTTGCGAGATTTTGGATTAACTAAATCACGTAAATATTGAATGCCATTTTTGGCCATATAGGGCAAATATAATACAGCATCATTATCACGAATCAACTCGTTGCCCCAAAGACGTTGCTCTAAGGCATCTTCCCAACAACTGGGTTGTGGCATTGATCGTGTAAATATCTTTAAAGCTTCGAGCTTTTCTTTATATACGTTTGGTATCTTCTGATGGTTAGGTGGCAGTTTATTGCACAGAAATAAACATTCTACTGGAAATGGATCTACGTACCTTTGTAGAAGTGTCCTTGCAACACGTGACCAAAATGAGATTGAAGTGAGTAACTTATTCAAGAATTTCAGTTTTAGCAAAGCACACTTTGCTAAAACATTAACCAAATCCAGGCCGCCATCATGCTTTTCATTGGTGAGGATTGACTGCGATACTAAATGGGCTTTGTCCTCCCATAAGAAGGACAAAAGTAACGTGTTGATCTTTGACTCTACTGATTTGGGCATATGAACTACAGAAACGGTATACCACAGTCCAGATAAATTAAATTATTAAGGACAAATTTCCTACCAAATACAGTTAGGCGACGTCGTTTCCAATTTACTAATGCACACATTAGCTTGGATAGACTTTCTTCCCAGTTTATTATTACATCCTGTTCTCAACTAAAGTAAATACCCAAAATCTGTATGCCATCATCTGACCAGTTAATATCCATAACATTGTCAGTTCTGTCCTTCCAAGCGCCCAAAAATAATCCCTTAGATTTGTCTCTATTGACTTTAAGCCCAGATGCTCTTTGAAAATCTGATAATACTCCATTTAAAATTCTAAAATCTGAATTTTTATCTGCAAACACAGTCGTATCATCTGCATATTGAAATACCTTTAGTGGCCTTTCTACGCCACGTATACATATTCCTTGGAAATCATTACGTTGCCTCAATGTGGCCCCCAATGATTCCATGGCTATGACGAATTGAAGCGGAGACAATGAGCAACCCTGTCTGACACCTCGTTCCAACACTACAGGTTCAGATAGATGATTATTTACTAAATAGCAACTTGTTATATCAGTATATAAAATATTGACCCATTTAATAAATCTGGAACCAAAGCCAATATGGTCTAAAGACTTAAACAAGAAATCCCATTCAAGTCTGTCAAACGCCTTCTCGTTATCAAGTGCTATTATTGCTGCTGGGATGCAATCCTGTTCAACTAATTGAATAAGGTCTCGTATAAGGAATGTGTTGTTTAATATCGTTATTCCCCGTACAGAGCACGTTTGATCATCATCAATTACTTCGCCTAGGACTGCGCCAAGTTTGAATGTCAGTGCCCGAGTAATAATCCTATAGTCTACACAGAGTAGAGAGATTGGTCTATAATTCTGTATTTTATTTCTGTCACCCTCTTGTATATAAGCCGAACATATGCTTGGGCCATCGATGGAGGGAGATGCCTTTGCTTAAAAAGGCTAGCTGCTATTTCTTCTAATACTGGACCAAATATGTGCCAGAATGTTTGATAAAATTCGACTGGAAGTCCGTCGCAACCAGGAGACTTTTTCTAACTGCATACCTTTGAGGGATTTTGTCAAATCATCAATTGTTAGTGATTGGTCACAACTATCGCGACATGCATCTGGAAGTCTTTGCATTACATTAGCTAAAATATCTCTAGTTGCAGCTACATCACTTCCCTCAGATTTATACAATGATTTGTAAAATTTGGATACGGTTTCCATCATCTCTGCATTTGAGGACACGGATACACCATCATTAGTCTTCAGTGAGCGCATTAATTTCTCTATACCGCTTGCTTTTGAAGTTACAAAAGTAAAGTGTAGGCTTTTCACTCTCGGTGTGCATTTGTGCTCTTGACCTTATTTTGGCCACGTCAAACTGATATTGCTCGATTTCATTTAGTCTACCTTTTAATTTAACTAATAGTTCGTAATAATTATATTCTCCATCATTAATTTTTTTATTAATTTTACCCACCGACCGCTGAAGCGCCTTTTTACGCTTTCGCATTTCTCGTGCTTTTCTGATGGAATACTGCCTTGAAATATGTTTCAGGTCGGATTTAACATCCTTCCACCAGTCTGTTATACATTCATACAAATTTCTCTTTTCATCCCAATGCCTCCAACAACTTTCTACACATTTGCGATAGTAACTATCTCGTAGCAACGCTACATTGAATTTCCAAAATCCATCTCCTCGTTTGATCCAGTCAGCATTGTCTAATGTGATGGAAAACATATTGTGATCAGAGAAGGTTACTGCATGGTTTTAGGTTAGTTTTACACATGTAACCTTTCAATGGTCGTTCTACATAGATCCTGTCCAGTCTGGATGCTTTCTTTCCATTGAAAACCAAGTAAAGTCCCTGCCCTCTGGATTTTCAATCCGGTAAGTGTCTAACAAGCTTTTATATTCACAGATGTGTTTTAAAATATTATGAGATGTGTCATTTTAATTAGACTTAGCGTTTCTGTCTTTAACTTCATCTAATATGCAATTAAAGTCACCGCCCATAATTAGGTTTTCAGGCGTTCTGTCTTGAATTATTGTGGAAACATCATTTATAAATTCACGACGCAATTGATGAGAGGTTGACGCATAAAGGCACATCAAATTTAAACTTGTGTTTAGTACATCAATTGATACACAAATCCATCGTCCACTTGTATCTGATGACGACGATATAACATCAACATAGTTGAGACAGCGGGGCAGGATAAGAATGGCCACTCCCGCGCTATTATCTTGTGATAAAGAATAAAAAATCTGCCCTTTTGAAATATCTTTGAGAGATTCATACACTTAAATTTTTTGAATTTCGGTCTCTTGTAGAAAAGCAATATCAACTCTCTCATTTGCTAATTCTTCAAGCAAGTGGCGCTGCTTGAATTCGGTATTTAATCCTCTGCAATTGATAGTGCAGGTAATCATAATTTGTAAAATGATGTTTACAACCGCCATCATTAGATTAACTTGATTTGGGTTTTTAGCTCGTTTCTTAGACCATTTACCTAATTTTCCTGCGAATTCAATGTTTCCTAGTTCTACCACAGACAAATATTCGTCTTTGGAAATATCAGAATCATGGCGCAGTAGACGATATTTCACGCCTCTCGCCGTTACATATGGCACTAACACTTCACCCACTTCTGATCGGTACATTACCATTTCATCCTTCATCTGTGAACTCTGTGTTTGAATGGACACATCTGATTCTGCAACTGACATTGTATCATCATGCATATCATTTACTTCAATCTCAGATTCTGAGCTATTGTCATCTTTATGACACTTATTGCTACTTAAGTTACATTTGGTTGGAGTGTCATTTACCATATCTTCAAGCTGACTTAAATCAAGTGGACTTAGCGGAAAATCGACTGAACTTTCCGTCTTCTGAGTCCTAAACTTATCCTGTCCTAATTTTAACTCATCTTCTAAGGAATTGTAAACTGGCTCTTCTGTAAGATCATCATTTTCCTGCGTGTCTTTTACAGCCACGTTTGGCTCCACTGCATTTTGATTATTTTCTTGACTTAAGGTTATACCCTCCTCTAATACTTGAATTTCATCAACCGTAGTTACTTTAACAGGATTTGATGATTTGTTTGTGTAATTTTCAGTGGCATGAACCACAACAACAGCTTCCGTAATGATTGATTCGGAAGCATTTGACTCAGTTGCATCCTTTAATGGGCCATTATCTTCTGATACTGAGGGCTTGTTTTGATTTTTTGGACAGCGCCATTTAAAATGATCAACTGAGCCACAGAGCAAACATTTGTTTCGATTGGGACAATCTGTTGCCAAATGGTCAGTACTTAGGCAGATCCGGCACTCTTTAATTTGCCCTCTATACCATAAGGGCAGTACAAAGCTGCCATCAAGCGTCAATCTGCTTGGTAAAGGCCTATCCACTTTATCAAACCAGATGCGTCTTACGCCGTTTTCTAGCGTTCTGTCAAAGGGATACGTTTCCCGGTCAATCTTTTTACACTTTGCCATTGTTCTTGAGTTCATTCATGATTCTGTCATCTGGAATTACTAGTGGAACTTTCATCTTCACTAGCAACCAATCTGACTCGATTTCCTCTACGTTACAAACTTCGCCTTTTACAATAAGAACATCTTCTAGAAGTTTTTCCTTGACCCCTCATTTGACACTGTTACATTCCATACAGTTTTAGAAACATTGATAAGCCCCTGCAAAGCAGCAGGTCCCGCGCCAACGATATCCTTTAACCCATGATACACGTCGATAGCCATGACACCCCACCCCTTAGTTGTTATCTTAAGGCTTAGGGTACGCTTATAGGTTGCCATGGTGTTTTATAAAAAGAGGAAACCCATACTGCTGCAATATATAATGCAAAAATTTAACACCAAGACATCGGGGAAAGAGCTAAACACTAAATAAATAGTGTCCCCTTTTGAAACCCTGGCGTCTACTAACAAATATACGAATAGAGAGTACAATCGTATATTTGTTAGTTTGAACCACTTTCTAAGTGGTTCACTAACATCTAACCGATTAAAGTGGTTTCCTAATGCATACTAACATATTACAGACATATATTTGTTAGTCTGTTCGAGTTGACCGGGGATAGCCAACTGACTATAAAGATTTATATAATCAAAGTACTAGGCTTGCGCTTACAAATGACAAAGGAATAAAATCAACTCACTCAAGCGATCTTGCCAAAATATAATGCGCTAGCCAACGAACTATAGAAATAGCATACTGGCACGGGAAGAAATGTATTGCATTGACCACAGTAAGAGGCGTCCTATTAAATGGCGGAATCCGCCAGCTAAGAGGAGTGCCTTTAGCAAATGGAGACACAAAATGCGCTCCAACCAAGACAAGGATTTACAAATTAAAAATAAAGTTTGAAAGGAAATACTAATACGAAATATATGTATAAAATTTATCTACAAAATCGCGCTAGAAACTAGCAAATTCGGGCAGCAATTGCAGAGCTAAATAAACGCGTGCGTTCACTTCGACTACTACTACTACTACTACTACTACTACTACTACTACTACTACTACTACTACTACTACTACTACTACTACTACTACTACTACTACTACTACTAATACTGCTAATACTGCTACTGCTACTACTGCTACTGTTGCTACTGCTGCTGCTGCTGCTGCTGCTGCTGCTGCTGCTGCTGCTGCTGCTGCTGCTGCTGCTGCTACTGTTACTACTACTACAACTACAACAACATCTACTACTACTACTACTACTACTACTACCACCACCACTACTACTACTACTACTACTACTACTACTACCGAAAACACAAACAGTGGTTATATAAATAGATAAATACCAAAATATGTAATTATGAATTGATATATAATGTCTGATCGCCATAACATTTATAATTTCTGTAAATTCATATTCCCCATATGGCATTATGTGGCCTTGGTGTAAATAAAAAATCTTAATCTGAATCTTAGAGAGTCCGAAATTATCAATTTTCTGGGGTAACAACACCCCCGTCCTTCCCCTACCCGGTTCCATGACTCTCAGACCGTGCCACCGACCCAAAGTTGAGATCGTTCTAAATAAATAAAGAAAGTAAAGAAACTTGAAACGTTCTAACGCCATTAGCCAACGCTTAGATTTCAAAAGAATGGCTTGTGTTTAATATTGTATTAATTGTAGCATCAAGGGGGGCATTGGGCAGAAGTTGGTAATCTGAATTTTCACACGATAGTGTTGCAGTATATCAGATATAGTACAGGCTATGTACAACATAGGGCTAATTTCTATTTCAAAATGGCTGTTATGTTAAATATATCCCTGATAATACAACACACTGGGCCAGTAACGTGGCCAATAACAGGTCGCATTGGTCCGGTATTAGCCCAGTACCGGACCAGCAAGCTGGGTTATAAAGGAGGCCTGCATATTTTTATCAATCCTTCCTTACCATTCCCGCTTGTGTGGTCAGCAGTTGGTCCAGTACCGGGAGTCATTGTTGGACCTGCTCTCATCTCCCAATTGAAGTCACCTTCATTACTGAGACCACACATATCACTCTCAAAATTGCAGTCAAATATAGATCCTGAAAGAACAGACGGTAATGACATTGATGATCGACAGGGATGAGGTTTTTCAGCGAATCCTATAATTGTGTTGACCAGATTTTCAATAAGGATCATACAATTATCTTAAAGATGGTATGTCAACATTTAAGAAAACATCAATATACCAAATTATGTTGATACATTTAATTTTATTGAACTTCAGAAATATGTGTTCTTAGCACTGTAATGATCAAGATTGGAAAGAAGCTAATGCAAATTATTAGCCGGTTATACCAGTTGCAAATTGATCTATTTGTCTGGTTGTTAGAAATCTTACTGAATAAATAAGTAGTATCATATATTGAGACGCCAATCAACGCCCACACCCATAGGGCTATACCTTTGCTATATTGCGATATAGACCCTGATAACGCAGGTCAATCACAATAGAATCCGTTAGTCAGCTCTCATGCAGGAATGTACTTCTATCTCACCAACTGATAGACAGCTAGACATCATCAGAGATACAGGTTGTCTTCATAGGTGGATAGCGCCGCCATCCCCTTTCTTCATCGTAGTCCGCCCATAATAATGGTTGGCGGTCAATGACAGTATTTATCTCAGGATTTATTGAGCGCAGGGAGGCCAACAAGGTGTTAGGTCGATCGATAGTGTTTGGGTTGAGGCGTGTCTCATCTCTGGCAGACATGCAATCATAAGCCGCTCCTATAGCGTGTTCATCCGGAGACTCCCCAGAGCGTTCTTGTGGAGGAGTATCACCCTACCATCATGGAGGTGGCGGATGTGATAGGTATGGGTGCATTGAAGGTAGGAGGTATTCTGTACAGTCTGATGGATCTTTGCCATGATCTGGGCTGTGATGCCCCCATTGAACCCTGGAAGAATCACCAGCGTACTGTTCATCCTCCTATCTCCTCTTTTGCCATATCATCGGAGCGCTCAGTGTGCCCACCACCATCTCTGGCTGGTGTACACTACCACATCGCCAACGGAGTGGTGTCGTGTTCTTGGTATGCGTGTCTGAGGTTGAGAAACATCTGCTACCTGTCTTGCCCGCTCAATAGTTCATAATAATAATGTCCATTTTTGCTGTGATATCGCACCTCGGGACGGGTAACTGTAAAATACAAGATGGTTGGCCACTGATCCGAGGGGTTTTTCCCCAGACAGAGGCGAAACCTGTGATGGCAGGCGATGCAAAGGGTCCTGACCTGACGCAATCTGGCCTGACACAACCCGTGCTGTCCTGACCCAGTCCGACCCAAACCTACTCCACCATCACCGCTCAAACCTACCTGAACCAGCTTGACCCAGAAAGATGTCACAATCTTCAGCTGGCCACCGGTCAGCTATCCTTGGTCACCACCACACCACTCTCAGTTAGCCACCGTTCAGTCAGTGTACCACAGGTATCTTTGCTAATCGCCTCATGAAAGAAAGGATCCCTGAACAGTGGCTAGCTGAGGGTGGTGCTATTTTTCTAATTCCCACTCAGCAGCTGTTGCGTAATAATAGTATTTGTTTGTACAGACATAGAAATGATGCGCAAGCACCCACTAAATAGTAAATACTCTGCTTTCTTTACGAAACGGTCATCCAATCCACTGTCATGTTTGCGTTTGCATTTTTAGTAATTATGGAGTCTATAAGTTGCATCTTCTTGGATATTGAATATATAAATATATATATATTATAAGAATTCGTGTTGAAATTATTGCAATGATTTCATGAGAAGCATTTTATTGACATGTTCCAAATATTAAATTTCGAGATACTAGAGTCATCTAGAATCATAATAAATACAATATCATTGATAACGCTGGTTACTGGGCTGGTAATCTGCCAATACAACCCGGTTTTGGCACAGTACCGACCAAGGAAGCTGCATTATCGAGGCTGTGTGGGTTTTTTTTAGATGATCTAGTTACGGTTTCGTATCTAATTCACCATACGAGTTTAATAAGATCTCAGTTGGAACAAATTGTGACAAAAATCTTATTGGAAATGTCAACGAGTTCGATCTTGTAAATTTCACATAAGCATCCGTGTTTCTGAGAAATAACAAAGTACCGGAGCTGAAAATATAGGTAGGAGTGGGATAAATGCATTGTACTATTGATAGAAATGCAGTACCAACGCTATAGATGAAGTTTGGTTACTATAATCCTGATTGTAGCAGAGCTAAATAGAAAAGTTATCCCAAACTTCCAACGACGTGGGAACGAGCCAGACGACGCCATCGACGACGCCCAAGCCGTGGTGACGACATAAGCCCGTCTGTACTTCGAACAGGCGAGCTAAAACGGTAGTTATCCTCACACATATAGTCTGTAAGGTGTTAGAATCATGCATACGTGATACGATGGACCTGTCCAATTTTAGCTAGATATCCCGCCCATCCCTAGCTAAGCTCCACCCACGCTTTGCCAGTGGTTGGATCGATCTATCGTTATTATTTAATAAGCATTCTGTTGAATTAAGTTGACTGTGTGCTGTTGCCGCCTATGACAACATAGGCAGAAACAGCGCATAGTCAAATTAGTTTCAAAATATTCAACAGAATGTGTATTAAATAGTAAAAACATACAATTCGTACAACAGTGCTCAGTCCGTCTTCAATTAAGCGTTCATGACGTACTTATCTACGTCATTCATGGCGCCATTGATTATGACGTCATCCTACACGTCACGTGATTATGACGTCCTATGATGGATGGATCAAGTGGAAAGGTTCATTATGACGAAGATAATACAAAAATACTTAGGAAATCCACGAACCACAAATATCTAAACCAACTTAAGCAATGTCTGCGAGTGATCTCAAATCTGACAACTTATATTCAATCATAGCAAAACTAAAGTTATCCATTTTTGCACTAACAATCCAAAGATGCAGTATTACATGACAGACAATGTCACACCAAATTATCACTCAGTTAACAGTTGAAAGTGGCATAGGTATCTGCACTGATAGCAAATTTTCATTAGACTGGCGAACACTCTCCCACATGGACAAAAATACATTTACCCTTAATTTATAAGTCTTTTCTCAGGCTCTTACTAGAATATTGAAAGGCAAAATTTCAACAAAAGATAATAAATATATATTCTTTTTGATTACATTCACCAATACAAAGTAGGAATTCACAAAACCGCTCCCCGTAAGTCCGTCATTGCCGTTGCTGCTGCTGCTGCTGCTGCTGCTGCTGCTGCTGCTGCTGCTGCTGCTGCTGCTGATGATGATGATGATGATGATGATGATGAGGAGGAGGAGGAGGAGGAGGAGGAGGAGGAGGAGCAGGAAGTAGGAAGAGGATAAGGAGGAGGCGGAATACAAAATCTGTAGATTATTTCCAAATGAATTCATTATCACCTAACCCACACTACCTCGAGAATGCGTGATCAACATCTCCGACCCACGGATAGACAGGTGCACGGTCTCTGACGTGGGTTAATTTGACAACAGTTACATCTACAGTAGCAAATTGGCTACAGTGCGGCTCATAAATAAGATGAAATATGTCCCAAAAACGAACATAAACATGTTAGTTGTACCATTTTGAACACGATGTAAGAAATGTTCTGTTGAATATTTTGATCATAATTGGATTGGAAAGACATTGCTGCCTTAGGCACCAATGTCTTCCAATCCGATGTTCAAAATATTCAACAGTAAAATTTAATTATTTCTGAGCTGAACTGTATGTTTCATAGCCTTCGGTGGCGAAATAATTGGAATTCATTAAGTTTTTAAAAACAGGTGACCGTTACTGAGTTCATTATCGCGTTCACATCTTTCGTACGTCAACTCGTAACACCTATTAAATCTCAGACAATATTCGCCATGATATATATGTTTGAAGCTTGTCATATACAATTTCTAAAATACACTTTGACCGCAAAGAAAAGAACCCCCAATTTAATGTTGTATGGAGAAACAAGGCGTTATCCACTAAGTATTACCATCAAGACTAACATGATCCGGTTTTGGACAGATCTAGTGAATGTAGGGTACGGAAATTGTCTTCTGTACTTTACTATATCTATCGAGAATTGGAACAGGAAACCAATTTTAACTTTGCATGGTTAACAGCAATAAAGTCGATCCTCCGAGAAACAAATCAAGAACACCTATTTACTGCTGAGTATATCAACAAGCACCATATAGTAAAAGTGACAAAGAATACGCTCCAAATGCAATATATGAATACATGGAAAGATAAACTCAACACATCGACTAGACTATTATTCTACAAGGACATTAAAGAAGACATTAAATTTGAAAATTATTTTAATGTTCTCATAACGAGAAACGCCATTACTCTATTTCATTTTAGGACACTAAACCATAAACTGACCATTGAAACAGGGCGATGGACGAAAATTGATAGACAAAACAGACTATGTACAACTTGTGACGAACTCGATGACGAAAATCATTTTCTTTATAGATACAACAAATACAATGATGTAAGAGCAAAATGTATCCCACTTTACTATATTGCAAGCGCAAATCCTAACAAAACAAAAGAGCTTTTTAACAATGTGCAACGAACCTGTGCTTAAAAAGATATGTAAGTTTTTGATATTTTCAAGGAGACCCAGGCAAAATAATGATGGCGAGTGAGGAGGACATGTAATCGATATTTCCCAATAGGTCATTGAGTGTAACAACCTTGTATATGTATATATAATAATTTGCAATTTAATCCCTCTTGTGTCTCTCAAAATACTACTTACTTCAATTAACCATTTGATTGACAATACTTTTCAAGGAAATTTTGAGTTTTGGAAAGTATCCCGATGTAAATTTATAACGAAAATTTACCGAGAAATAGATTTCTGTTGTCCTTCAAGTGGACATTTATCAGAAGTGTGGTGGTCGAGAAAATTCAGATTTTGGCTTGGCCAATGTCCAGTTGCAGACCGGAAGGAGTAGTCTTGAGGAGTTACTATTGGAATGACTGGCTCGGTAACCGAGCCAGTCATTCCAGTGGTGAGTTTTCGGGAATGTTCCTCTCTTGGCCTGCAGATGGGCATTTCTCAAGATCACTGCAGCGGTCAGTTTTGACCAAGTTGATCATTAGTGGGTTAAGTTGACACAAGTTGGTTAAAGAATGATAACGTATCCTTTAACAATTCGTCACACGATATATGGATACGACAGTTCCCCTTGCTGCCCTCTCACCATTAACTGGAGAAAATGCTCAATGCTCCCTATACCACCTTCCTGTGCATGAATTGTATATTATTGATAGATCAATCTAAGTACTATTTGGTATTCTGAAACCAATTTGACTTGTGAATATGTTCAATTGGGTTTCTCTTTGTGTCTTTTATGACTTGTACCTTGTTTATAAATTAGCAATTTAATGAGTTCCGAATATTTTGAAACTAATTTGGCTGAAAAATTTTTCGAGTTACATCCCCTTTGTGCCATTTTCAAGTGTACAATTTGAGTCACAATCTAATAGCTGTCGATTATTTCGACCTTTCTCCTCGTGCTACTTTCGAGTGTACGAATCGCATTTTGTCGATAAATCTATATTGAATATAATTATGTATATAAAATCTACCGTCATAAAATATAGTATCAACTGTAATACCTCATATGCCTATACAAGGCCTGAGTGTAATAAAGTGAACTTGAACTTGAACTTGCCACGTTTAGTCACTATTAGCTTTTTGACACTCAAGGTGGATAAAAACGGCTTCGGCTGTGGTCTTCCGAAATATCAAGAGAACACTATTTTGGAAAACGTACCACTGGAATGACTGACTCGATAAGCCAGCCAATTATTCTCGTTGATAAATTTTCAAAAATAATATTATCTTTGTCTGTACAAATTGATATTTCCTTGAACTAATTTGAGGGGTAAAGGGTTATTCGACCCCAACGGCCAATCTCGTGAACGTAACGACCTACAGCATATTACAATGATTTTCCTTCTGTTAATTTTTATTGACGACGAAGAAGCGGTTGATGATGAACACAATTTGAATGAAGAATTAATTGCACAACGGTACAGTATATAGATTATTAATATAATAGTATAATAAACAGCTTGCAGTTTACAGGCACGAGGGCTGGGGTGCAACACCCACACCCACACGTGCACACACCCATACACCCACCCACCACCCACCACCAACACCCTCGTCCTCTAGCTTGAGAGTTCCACTGCTGTCGCAATTAAAGAAATTAAAAATAAGAGATATATTGTGGAAAAAAAGTAAAATGGGCAAAAATATAATAATTTAACAGCCGATCCATATTCACCTCCAGAAATCCAGGAGAAGCCATATGAAAGCATCTAGGCTTCAAAATCGGACGCCCCACCCACCCCGCCCTATCGGGCCCCAAACAATCTGGTGAGAGATCGCACGCATGCACGAAGGCACGCACGCACGCACGCACGCACGCACGCACGCACGCACGCACGCACGCACGCACGCACGCACGCACGCACGCACGCACGCACGCACGCACGCACGCACGCACGCACGCACGCACGCACGCACGCACGCACGCACGCACGCACGCACGCACTCACGCACGCACGCACGCACGCACGCACGCACGCACGCACGCACGCACGCACGCACGCACGCACGCACGCACGCACGCACGCACGCACGCACACCTGATTTGTCATCCATCCCACAGTTTACTTCTTTTAATATTGCTGTTGTTGTTGTTGTTGTTGTTGATGATGATGATGATGTTGTTGTTGTTGTTGTTGTTGTCGTCATCGTTCTCATTGTTCTAGTTGTTTTATGCTTCATAAGTTAATTAAACTTTTTGAAACATGAATTGCCAAAATATCAATTTCAAGGTAGGTAACCTACTGAACATCTTGAAGCTGATTTTACAGGAACCTGTTGCTGTCATGTTGCTGCCATAGGCAATGACAGGTCCCAGTTATAGTAGTTTCGAAATATTCAACAAATTACATATTAATTTTCATTTTTTTTAAATATTCTTTTGAATATTTTGAAACTAATTTCACTGTGAGCTGTTGCTGCCTATGATTTCTGTCAAATTAGTTTCGAAATATTCAAAAGCTTACCTGTATTATTAATTTGAAATTGAGATGGTGGGAATTCAATGTTCAAAGGATTAAGCCCGACAAGAAAGACGCACAGCCTTACAAGCGCAGAGACTTACCGAGAAATCCAATCCGCCAGTCAAATATATGACGCCATAATGAATTATGTCACATATAGGCTGACGTTATAATTAATTTTCATATACGGTTAATAGGTCGTAAACTTGTACGAATTGTATGTCTAAGGGCTTTATTATTTAATAAACATTCTGTTGAATTTTTTTTAAACTAATTTGACTGACGATTTTTCTTTGAGATATCTAGAGCTTTAAAGGGATAACGGACCTTTCCATTTTTAGCTATGCCCGCCCTTCTCTATCTACGCTCCACCCACACCTCGCTCGTGTTGGGGTCGATCGATCCCTGAACACCCTGACTATCAATTTCCAAAAAACTACACTGGTAAGCTGGTGAATATTTTGAAACTAACTTGACTGGGTGCTGTTGCTAAGGCAGCAACAGCGCCAAGTCAAATTAGTTTCAAAATATTCAACAGCGTGTTTATTAAATAGCAAAGAATTACAAATACATGCAATTCATACAACGTGTCGGACTGTTTGAGATTTGGTGACGGTCTATATGGAACCATTTGTGACGTAATGATTGTGACGTAATCATACACGCGCTGAGCTGATTATGACGTCATACGAAGTCAGACGATGGATGGATACTCTGAAGGTGAATTGAGAGAGGTAGCATTTTGAGAGCTTTGAGGCGCTGTTGTCACAAGAGGAGTTAAACTCGAGAAACTGCACGTCTATGTGACAAAGTGCTAAAAAAAGAATATTTTAATGTCAACGTCCTTAAAAGTCAGTATTAGATACTATCTGGCGAATCTAAAACGGCAATGTTTATTTATTTCACGAAATCTCGATACCATTACAAATGTTAACCCCTCTTGTGTCAACAGCGCCTCAAAGCGCTCAAAATGTTACCTATATCAAGTAACCCTTTAAAGCTCTGGATATCTTAAAGAAAATTGCAATTCTCACTCAGTAAATGTCCATTTAGAGAAGACAATGTGTGTAAATTTGCCACAGAAATTTACAAAAATAGCTTTCTATTGCCACACGTTTTGTTCAGCTTGATCATTAACGGTTAATATTCAAGAAAATCCACCTTTTTGCTTTTGACATGGTACATGTGCAGGCCAAGAGAAGACTATTTTTGAAATTTTACCATTTTTAGAAATTGCGAGAAACCTGATACAATGGACCTTTCAAAGTATATCCATCGACTATATGGCGTGATATGACGTCATAACTAACTAAGTGACGTGTATGGTGACGTCATACTCATTACGTCATAATGATTCTATTTAGGCCATCTTTAGCTCGTAATTGTCCGACGCGTTGTACGAATTGTATGTCTTTACTATTTAATAAACATGCTGTTGAATATTTTGAAACTAAAATGACTGGACGCTGTTGCTGCCATAGGAAGCAACAGCACCCAGTCAAATTAGTTTCAGAATATTCAACGGCTTACCTGCGTAGTTTTCTGGAAATTGATAGTCAGAGAGTTCAGAGACCGACCGATCCCAATACGAGCGAGGTGTAGGTGGAGCTTAAGTTGAGATGGGCGGGGCATAGCTAAAACTGGTAAGGTCCATTATGAGATGCTGAAAATCAAATGAGTATAACGTCATCCAATCAAACATGCGCAGTTGCAGTTTACTGAACTCGCGTACGTCACCGTCGGTCGGGCCAACTGTCCCAATAGTGAAGGCATGCGCACTTCCAGTCTACGCTATAATACGACGTTGGCTGATACTGAGGACAAGAGGCGTCTTATATCGCGTGTTGGACCTGAGACCTGATACGGTCAAGTGACTTGATTTCCGGATCGTGACATAGAGACAGTAGCAAAATCAGAACATTTTCTGCCATGGATGATGAAATGTTATTTTGTCCTATATAAGGGACATTTCCAGTTTTAGCCATGCTCCGCCCACCGCAGCTAAGCTCCACCCACACTTCGCCATTTTGGGATTGATCGATCCCCGAATGCACTGACTAATAATTTCCTGAAAACTGCACTGGCAAACTTTTGAATATTTTGTAACTAATTTGAGACTGGTCGCTGTTCAACAGAATATTTAGTAAATAGTAAAGACATACAATTCGTACATCATCGCATAGTTGTCTTCCGTTCGTGACGTACTATCCTACGTCATTCATGACGTCATAATGACGTCATTCATTATGATGTCATTCTACACGTCACTTAGTTGATTATGACGTGATATGATGGATGGATAAAGTGGGAAGGACCATTATGTATATAGACCTATATTGATTTATATATTGAATGGTGGCCATGTTAGAAGATATTATTATTGTCTACTGTGCTTTTCATAAATATATATCTCAATTTATTCTAATAAATATTCTCTGTCACGTGGTACACAGTTTGGTTTAATTTTTTCTGTGTTAACCTATTTAACCCTTCAATGTCCAAGTTGGTAAAAAAAAAAACCGACCTCTGCCGTTATCTTGAGAAATGTACATTTGCAGGCTAAGAGAAGATTATTTTTTGAAAATTTACCGAGCCAGTCTTTCCAGTGGTAAATTCTCTAAAATACTCTCCTTGGTCTGCAATTGGACACTGGCTAAGCAGAAATTGGAGTTTTCTTGACCATTTCACTTTTGATGAATGTCCATTTGAAGGATAACAGAAATCTATTTTTTTGTAAATTTTCGTTATGAATTTACAAAGATATTCTTTTTGGCTGCAAAAATCAAAATTTTCTTGAAAAGTATTGGCAATTAAATGATTACTTGAAATAAATAGTATTTTGAGCGGTTTAATGTGCTGTTGACAAAAGAGGGGTTAAATGCATAGCCCCGCCCATCTCTAGCTATACCCCACCCACATTTCGCTGGTGGGATCGATCGATGCCTGAACTCCCTGACTATCAATTTCCAGAAAACTATACATGTAAGCTGTTGAATATTTTGAAACTAATTTGACTGGGTGCTGTTGCGCCCACTCATATTAGTTTCAAAATATTCAACAACATGTGTATTAAATAGTAAAGATATTACAATTAGCACGACAACGCAACGCTTAGTCCGTCATCAATTAAGCGTTCGTGACGAACTTAAATACGTCGTTCATGACGTCATTGATTATTACGTCGTCCTTCACGTCACGTAGTTGATTATGACGTCATATGATTGATGGATAAACTGGACTGTTTCATTGGTAGTTCACGTTTGCCACTAGAAGGTCATGAATTAGCGTATTCGCACCTTAAAATTATAAAATTATCTTAGAATGGGGATAGCCACCGCATCACCTGGGACGTAGATGATTATTTTGGGACCCTTCCAGAGATACGCCCTTAAAAAATTCCTAGATCTCCCCATGATTACAGTAAACTAGGAATCCCAACCGATGGTCTTGGTCCGAATCTGAGACATAAAATAACGAAGTGAAGGTATACAATCTGTTCTTATGGAAGTACGGAGACCGTATAGTAAAGTAGAAATATATGTGGGAATTTACCTGTTAGCAGTTTTCTATAAATTGTCTATAACATCTGTCAACATTAATTTATTATAACGGCCATTATTGCTTCTCTGTAAAATAATGGCTACCGGTATTTAAGCGATCTTTGTAGACATTGCTGGCATTGCGAAATCAGCGGTTAAATAGCTCATTGATTATTGTTTGTTACTCACCAGACCTGGGTAAGGCAGGCGATCTCACGTTTGATGTATCTAAAATAGAAGATATGTCGTACATTAGTCCCTCGTGTGTCAACAGCACCTCAAAGCGCTCAAAAGGTGAACTTTATCAATTAACCATTTCATTTGCCAAGATTTTTAAAGAAAATTCAAATATTTGTTTTTGACCGGTTTGAAGATTAAAGGGTTAATGGTCAGGAAAATCTAAATTTTTGTTTAGCCAGTTTCCATTTGCAGGCCAAGTAAAGACTATTTTTGAAAATTAACCACTGGACTGACTGGCTCGGTTACCGAGCCAGTCAGTCCAGTGGTTAATTTTCAAATAAGTCTTCTCTTAGCCTGAGAACAGACAGTTCTCAAGACAGCGCCAGGGGAAGTATTGGCCAGTTTATTGGCCATTATAAACCACTAGTTGGCACAGGAGGGATGAAGAGACCAATGTTATTTTTATACGGGGTCGAAATCGGTGTTTGAAATAGCGCATTGCATTACTCTATAAAATCGTTGTCATAGTGGCAATAAATCCTATATAATACAGCCCAGAAATCACTTACCATGTTTCCTAAACAAATTAAAACGTTCTATTGAATATGTTGAACATAATTGGATTGGAAGACATTGCTGCCTGGGGATGCATTGTTTTCGAATTCAATCATGTTCAAAATATTCAACAGAATATATCTTCCATCCGATCGTGTTCAAAATTGCACTAACTAAACTGTTTCTTTTTTATTAGATGTACACTAGCAGAGTAGTACAACATATTTTATCACAAATTCCACAACAGAAGGATCTAATCACTAATAAGTTACAGCATAATTATTTTATCGTAGAATATCTTCGACCTTGGACGTTAGCCCGTGCCTCTATTTCAATTTCGCAACTTAAAAAATTATATTAATTTATATGGAATGGAATCATGATATGCTAAGATTCTTTTCGTTTCGTTACATATAGGCTCACAGTTTAAGCCTCTAAAAGTGTATAAATTAAACAATATTATTTTCAATCATTTTGGTGTGCATATGCACCTTTAAATAAATCGTTCATTTGACCTTGATCTCGAAAGCTGTAAAGATGCCCACTACACTACAAAAAATTCGGGAATAGAGGTCTATGTTGATCTCATGCACGAAAAACCCGGTCCGTTTTCCCTTTTGCGTAAGCAAATAAGCTCCCCGAAGTATTTAAAAACGGATTGTGGATCCGCAATAGAAAACGGATAACACATGCGGACATGTGGAATAGCTAATACAGAAATCGGAGTATAGCAAACAATCCGTTAACGGCGTCCGTTTGCGGATTGCGTATGCGGATCCACAAACGGACACATGAAATCGCGGCCTTAGATATAGCCTACAACTCCCCTTCCTACATTTCTCAAATTGCGATAGGCAGAATTTATTAATCTAACATTATTTTTCAGATTCGCATATCCCATGTCAGTTCCAAATGAAATAAATTTTCGCAATGAAAATGATGATGGCCACAATTTTTTAGGAGAACCGTTGTCCTGCCTTAAATAATAACCATTTCTATGCCTACCCCCATACCCCCACCCCACCCCACCCACCCCAAACTCCAGAACCCCTAGTTATTGCATTAGTAGTTTACGCGGTGAATACCCACCTACTGGACAGCCATATTTTAGCTGAATATCTCGGACATTTCCAGCGCTGAGCCCCCGTCGCTGTCCCATAATGACGCCCCTTTGGTTAGCGACGATTGTCGGAATGGACTTGTGTATTGGAAAGCTGAACGCCTCATAGTGCATAATAGATAGCATGTCATAAGGTTGCCCCTGTGTATCACCATCCCAAAAGTGCTTCACAAAGTTGTGTAGTTCTTCTGAAGGAACAAAATGGCAATAGGAATATATGTTAAACTGCTTCATTTAAAGGTATTGCAACGGCTGGGTGTCATTCTGGAACTCTCCTCTCTCCTACCCTTCCTCCCCATCTCTCTATCTATCTATCTCTCTCTCTCTCTCTCTCTCTCTCTCTCTCTCTCTCTCTCTCTCTCTCTCTCTCTCTCTCTCTCTCCCCCCCCCCTCTCCCCCTCTCCCCATCCCCCCTCTCCCGAGCAATCCCCTCCACCACCCCCTGCCTACAACGCATGCCCCTCCCCAACCTCTCCCATCCTCTCTCTCATCTTAATTTCAAGGTAATCATGCACTAAATCGTATAAAGAATTAGAAAATAATCTGACTGAAATTTTCAAAGCATCCAAGAACTCATATCTACACCGCAAAGGATGTGTCTCACATATGGCCAATCTGGTTAAAACCCTTACCACTCTGATGTCAAAGTTTTAAATTTTAAATTTAAATTAAAAGATGAACTGATAATCATTTTTCAATAAAATTGGTAATAATAATTTCTTACGACAGCAACATCATCCACCAAAATTGTTGAAAAATGTACACCAGTTTCTTTGCTATTACCACAGTAAATGATAGAATATTGTCATCCGAGTGGTAAGGGTTAATAAATACACGTTTAGATATTACCAGACTGTATGTTGTCCCACTCGATGGTGACGTATGAATCTCGATCGAATCGTGATTGTTCATGCCAGAAGCCAAGAGCGTGCATTATTTCATGTTTCAAGATGCCACTATATACGCAGCCATCGCCCAGAGATAGTACCTGTCCGCCGCCAAACCGTCCAATCTTAGAACTACACCTGCGATCAGTAAAGAAATGGAGGAATCCAGTTTTACATATGCCTCACCCATCTCTAGCTGAGCTCCACCCTCGATTTGCCCGTGTTGGGATCAATCGATCCCTGCACTCTCTGAATCTCAATTTCCAGAAAACTATGCATGTAAGCGATCGAATATTTTAAAACTAATTTGGCTAGGTGCTGTCATCAATTAAGCGTTCGTTACGGACTTAATTATGACGTCATATGTTTGTTGGATAAATTGGAATCCTCCATTACATATATAAATACACAGCTATGCCTGTCTTGCTGCATCTCCACTTACCCATTCCCTCGTAATGCAAGTTACTGGGCCAGTATTGACTCAGTACTGTCCCAGTAATATGCGTTATCACGGTTACATTACAATGAAATATATCACAGGTGCCACAACAAAGCAGTGACAGGAGTCATTTTACATGAAATTCATACACGTGGAATATTTGAAGAAACGAGTACAAATGAGCAGTGGTAATAACACGATCTATATGGATAGTGAAACATTTAATCTTTTCTCAAATGTGGAACAAGTCACATTTGACAGGTTCTACCCTATGTTGTTGAGGAGAACGATAGGCCGCATGTTTGCTCGTGGTCCAGGATGCTTGTTAGGTTTGACCAACACGACACGGGTATTTTGGCCACCAGCATTGATGGAGAGGGGCTGTATGAAGGCAAAATTTACTATATGTGTGATTGGTTTGGAGATGCTATCACCGCCATACTTAGCCCTTACCACTCTGATGTCGAAATTTTAAATTTTCAAATTAATTTTTTAAAAGATGAACTGGTGGTGTTCATTTTCCAACAAAATTAGTGGAATATGTTGCTGTCTTAGACAGCAACATCATTCACAAAAATTGTTGAAAAATGTACACAGGAATCCTCTGTTGTTTGGATTGCCGCGAAATACAATACAAAATGGTGGGTTCGCTCATCATCTGGATCCGGGAATTGGTTCTTAGCACTTCTTGTGCCACCTTCAACTTTAATCGTCAAGCCGGCAAGAAACTCGTACTGCAATGGTCTTAAGAATATCCATTTGCAGGCTAAGAGAATAGTATTTTTTTAATTTATCACTGGAATGACTGGCTCGGTAACCGATCCAGTTATTCCAGTGGTAAATTTTCAAAAATACTATTCTCTTGGCCTGCAAATGGACGCTGGCTAATCAAAAACTCGAATTTTCTTAACAATTTCGCCTTTGGCGATCAACCTGGTCAAACAAGTTCTCTGTAGTTGTCCTGAGGGCAGAAAGCGATTTTTGTAATTTTCTGTGGTAAATTTACAAAAATAGTCTTCCTTGGCCTGCACACATTATAATTTTATAGAAAATCTGCAATTAAACGGTTAATTTATAGGAGTCATATCCTGGCCGCTTTGAGGCGCCGTTGACATAAGAGGGTTTAAACAATTCTTTGCTCACATCTGCCTTTCCCTGATTGGTCACAATGAAGTTGCCTTTAACGCTATGCTTAGAACGTGGTGGTGGTGGTGGTGGTGGTGGTGGTGATGGTGGTGGACTTTCAGAGCGCTGGCCGCTCTACAAATTTTGCTACAATCATCTGATGTGATGTCATCTACCGCCAACGAATATGCTTGTAGGGCAGCAAGTAGGCCTACTTTCAGTTGTTAGCTAATCTGGCGACGTATGGCGTTCTTAGAATAGTGTTGCGCGGTATTTACTTTGCCCACCTTGGTAGACGAGGAATCGTAGTGCCTTCTGTTGGTCGGACATCTTTAAAACGAGAGGGGCTGAAGTGTAGATCTGTTGTTGTTCTTGAGAACTTTTGCCCGTTGATGGTCTTCTTGTATGACAATCGGGTGCTGGTGTCACTGGCGAGCCTATCTAACTAATAGTTAACCATTGTACGTTAGTTGACATTGTGCTTATACAGCAGGCAAATGTGCGTCATTTGATCTGAAGGTGGGTGGCTACGGGCTTGTGGTCAGAAAAATATGTACCGAATTATGGATAAACGTACACAAGACGGACGAATCGCTTGTATTGGTTGATGCTTATAGGATCCGGCGTGCATTTGGTAGATCCAATCCGAATCTGTTTTCTGATATACTTGTCCAAAGATTGCTTTCATTAAGACACGCAAGCTGTTGAATTATGTGAAATAGTTTGTCAGCAGTTTGTTGGTGTCAGTTGAATCGGTTACAAATTATTCACCATAGTTTTCAGAATAGTGTAATTTCAAAGGATTGGCATTACCATCACACTAACCCTGTATTTGGTTGGATATAGACATAGTCCGTCTGGGTTCTCCTCTCCACAAACAATATGCAGTATCTATTTCCGGAACGAAGCTCATTCTGCATCTGTGCTAGGGAATCTCTGAACATCTGAGCTACATCTGGAGCTAGAGAAATAAACATAGACTACCTGACAAATAAGCTGCTCTTGCCGCTGCTGCTGCTGCTACTACTGCTACCGCTGCCGCTGCCGCTGCCGCTGCCGCTACCGCTACTACTACTACTACTACTACTACTACTACTACTACTACTACCACCACACCACACCACACCACACCACACCACACCACACCACACCACACCACACCACACCACTGCTACTGCTACTGCTACTGCTACTGCTACTGCTACTGCTGATGTTACTGCTGCTGCTGCTGCTACTGCTGTTACTGCTACTGCTGCTGCTGCTGCTGCTGCTGCTGCTGCTGCTACTGCTACTGCTACTGCTACTGCTACGGCCGTTGCTACTATTGCCGCGGCTACTACTACTACTACTACTACTACTACTACTACTACTACTACTACTACTACTACTACTACTACCACTACCACTACCACTACCACTACTACTACTACTACTACTACTACTACTACTACTACTACTACTACTACTACTACTACTACTACGGCTACCGATACCGATACCGATACCGCTGTCGCCGGAGCAGTCAGTTGGTCATCAATCAGTTGGTTGGTCCAGTCTCTCTAATTTTTTACATTTCTGATAAATCTCCCTAAGTGGCAACTGTAGCTCGTCGATCTTATTCTTAACTATCTGTGGTGAAATGCGGGAGTCTAGCCAGATCATTTACTACCATAAAGCAGTGCTACCTCATGGATCAGAATATAAAGTAACCCTACAGATCACAGGATCAGTGGTTACTTTCTAGCCATGCTGTTGTCAAAGTTTGAAAATCATATTAATTGTGACGTTTAGCTGGAACTAAATTTAACTCATCGTACTCATGCTTACAGAATGAAGAATGGATTCGATATGGTACGACACCACCGCGCCACATGTTTGATCTGGACCTCATGGCGATACGATACTACAACAAAGCGGAGCATTGATAGAATCAGAGTACAACTAATTTGAGGACGGTTACAGTACAGCCCAAAAATAACTTTAAATGTTTCCAAAACAAAATAAAATGTACATTTGAATATGTTGAACATAATTGGATTGGAAGACATGACTGCTTAAGGCAGCCATGTCTTCCAATACAACTATGTTCAAAATATTCAACAGAACATTTCTTACTAACTAAAATGTTTCTAAGGTTTTTTGGGAACGTGTTAACTTATTTCTTACCTTACTGTCTGTGTATATATGGCAGACGGGAAAGAAGTATATTGATTGCTGTTGTAGTACAATGGAGGGATCCATTTTTCGCATGCCCCGCCCATTTTTACGCGTTTTGGAATCGATTCGAAACTTTGAAACCTGAATTCCCAGAAACTAAATATAGGCTTAAGTATTGAGTAACAGAAATGGATATAACTTTTGATGCAATCATAGTATACTAGCAAATGTCTACCACCACACAAAATCTTGCTGCTAGGATCATTTGCCACTTCATATGTGATTTTATAAGACACGCAAAGCCGTTTAAAACTCTAGTGTCAAAATCTTTAATATTGAAATTAAATTAAAAGATGAACTGGTGTTAATCTTTCGACAAATATTGCCACAATAAAGGATAAAATATTGACATCAGAGTGGTATGGGTAAATAATTCGGTCATCAGATGTCAAATTATTTTCAATTTAGGTCGCTGCTTACAATTTCTCAAGTGTTCCTTATTGTGACCTACAAATGGATAATAAATTATTATTTTGCTGCCAACATTTTGAAAAGTGAATGAGAAACAACACCTGCCATATCTAAAGGGCCACTGTTTATTTATTTATGAAATGTTGCTACTATGACAAATGATAGAATGCCGATTTAGTGTATAAATGCAATGGACATTTCCAATTTATTTATCAATCATATGACGTCATAATAGACTACATGACGTGTATGATGACGTCATGATCAATGACGTCATGAATGGCGTAGATAAGTTCGTCGTTAATTGATGTAATGACAGACTAAGCGGACTAAGCATTGTTGTACGAATTGTATGTTTTTATTATTTAATAATCATGCTGATATGCAGCAACATCACCCAGTCAAATTAGTTTCAAAATATTCAACAGCATGCGTGCATAGTTTTCAGGAAATTGAGATTCATAGAGTCCGGGGATCGATCGATGCCAACATGAGCAAAGCGTGGGTGCGGCTTAGCTTGAGATGGGAGGGCCATAGTTTAACCTGGATTCCTTCATATGGGGAGCTGAATAGTGAAATGAACATAAGTTACATGTCATCTATCTACGTTACGTAGAGTAATGAATGGCCATTCTAAATGTTGCTTTTAGTGACCTCTACAATTTCATATATATGCTATATGCAAATCGGTTGAGTAATTCGGCAAGTCGCAGTAACAAAACGATTACCAACTTTTCCCGCTGATTTACATTGGGCAACTGTGCATCGCGTTGACTGGAATGAGCGGATAAAGGTTTATTACACCCCCCCCCTCCCCCCCCCCCCCCACCCAGTAATGTCACATGAGCAAATACTGTAATTTTATTGGTAAAGATCAGGGATGGGTGATCTGGTATTCCCCTTACGCGAGGGCAATACCGCACCGTATCCCAGCCGCGAAAAGCGTGGTATAGCTTTACTGCGCAGCTAGCCATAAAGCTCATTATAATACTATGCAGGTCTCTAAATTGGCAGATATGCGCAGATTCGACATTTTTGACAATCAAGAGTCGCAATTTCAAAACAACTAGATAGGAAAGCTGTTGCATATTTTGAACCTAATTTGACTGGGTGCCGTTGCTGCAGCAAAGCTGCGCATCCCGCTTCTATAACGAATTTAATACCCGACAGAGCGAGGAATTTATCATAGCTATTAAAACGGCGAATTAATTACCATCAAACTGTTGCATATTTCATCACAACCCGAGAATATTGATCTGCCAACAATATGTTATATTTAAGCATGTTAATTACATTAATCAACATATCGATTTGAAATGGAGTATGCATATCCGTATAGAAAAGCGAGATCAGCTGACAGTTGCGGTGACAGTATGTTTACAAACAACTAGGACGCCCTGCTTCAGCAAACCTACGTCCTACAGCTGCTAATGGCTGTACTCGACCGGGTGAAATGTTAGAGTAAATTGGCTCCATAGAGTATATTTTTAATTCGACTGGTACTTACGGAAAAAAATGGAGCACGAAACTAGCCAGGGCCAAAACGTGTGGCACATTGGCTCTATAGAGAATATTTTTTATTCGACTGGTATTTCCCGGACAAAAATAGAGCACGAAACAAGCCGGAGCAAAAACGTGTGGCGTGTTTCGCGTGTTTCGCGAAGGAGGTCACGTGATGAAAAATATGAAAACGCGGGACTTAGGGAGCTGAATTCTACTATTATTCACCATTCACTATGACTGAAAACGCAGCTGAAAGGTGGATTTTATTGTCAAGATCGTAAAATTTAGGCGATATCCTGTTTCTGGCTCTTCCATTGTGATACGGGGTTTTTTTCGACTGATGACGTTTGCGTAGAGCACATTTTCGCCACTACGCAAGTAAATTTACTCGACGGATAAGTCCCAGTCGAATACAGCCATTGTTCATTTCTTCGAGTCGGCTTAAATGCCGTAACTATGACAAATGACAGAAGCTTTTGGTTCAAAATTTGACTGAACATGGACATGCAGTGCGGTGACGTATAGAATGACACCACAATCAATGACGTCATTTATTAAGTAGATAAGTACGTCACGAACGCATAATTGAAGACGGACTTTACTATTTAATAGATATCCTGTTGAATATTTTGAAACTAATTTGACTGGGCGCTGCCAAAAGCATCCAGTCAGATTAGCTACAAAATATTCAACAACTTACCTATATTTTTCAGAAAATTGATACTCAAGTCATTCCGGGATCGATCAATCCCAACATGGCGAAGTGTGGGTGGAGCTTAGCTAGAGGTGGGTGGGGCATAGCTAAAACTGGAGAGGTCTATTGGGACTACGCTTGAACACATGTTAAAATATATCAATATCTCGTCAGTGTGTGCATTGTCATTGCGTGAGGGTGGTAATACACAGATGTGGGAATCGATGGGTAAGTTCCAATTTCTTTCATCATTTTCCACCAGCGCCTACAGTTGATTATCAGTAATTAGCCACACGCTCTGCATTATGTTTTTGCTTGCCAGCGAAGCCGGAAGCGAGACATAGCTATCACTTTTCGCACGACGACGACAGAGTCAACACTAAGGTTTTGCGTTTAGCAAAGATTTTCAGCTTATATTTCAGGATTGCAACTAAACTTGGCTACGTGGTTGCCTATACTGTTAGGAAGCCGTATGATGATAATGAGGTCACAATGTCAAATGTCACGGCCATTGATACCTTTATACAAAACCCTGATTTTTTTTCAATGATAAGTTTTTTGCGCTTAGCTAAACTTCTCGGCTTATCTTTCAGGATTGGTTAATCCTATTGGAACTACGCTTGGATACATTGTTAACTAGAATGCTAGGAAGCAGCATGATTACAATACGGTCACAAGGTCAACGGTCAGGGTCACCGTGACAAACAGGAGACATACGAGACATTTAATTCCGCGGAATTCTTGTTTAATGTACCACTTACTTATGACAAACTTAAACAGAAAGTAATAATTAAACTAGTAATTAATTGTGATCTGTGTGAGAATTTGTCAGCTTACCCTTGGGTTATACCCAGTCCCATCCATGTCAATGTCACCTTCGAACATATCTGTGTCAAATTGGTAACAATTAACATGACAATAGTTAAACACGACTACATTGAGTGCTAAATAGGGCAAATAGGACAACGTTTAATGTAGGATATTGTTATGTAAATATTTATTTGATTAATCCAGTTTATCGATCAATCATATGACGGCATAACCAACAACGCAACATGTATGTTGACGTCATACTCAATTACGTCATGATTGACGAAATTAAGTCCGCCATAAACGCTTAATAGTCCTTCAAGTTGTACGAATTCTATGTCTTTACTATTTAATAAACATAGGCAGCAACAGCGCCCAGTCAAACTAGTTTCAAAATATTCAACAACGTACCTGTATAGTTTTCTAGAAATTGAAATTCATGAAGTTCAGGGATCGATCGATCCTAATACTGGCAAAGCGTGGGTGGAGCTTAGCTAGAGACGGGCGGGGCATATATAGCTAAAACTGGATTCATCTATTGGGTGGCATAGATCTGCATGTATTTATCGCTGAAGCAACCAACATCGCCGTTGATCCGGATTAAGATCACGAGCAACTATTCTATAACTGACGAGTATCCAATCTAAATCAGCTATGATTCAAAGTTTAAATTATCCACCAATCACACGCAACCATCTTTGAAATCGGTTTCCAAACGATAACTCTGCTACGGTTTAAAAATAGCCTGCGGCCGTCTTGATATTTGATTTGCGGGTAATAACTCTGGGTATGTTTGTCAGATTTGTTTCGTATTTTATATGCGCATTAGATTAATTATAATGAAGCGACTAGTGCGTTTTATATCTAACTCAATTATAATAAATGTTCAAAGAAATAAGAATTGAACAATTTATCTCGTATATATTACATTCTCACCAGGTGAAAACTCCACGTCATTGTCACCATACTCTGAATTTAGAAAAATAAGAAATAAGCAGAAGAATTATGTCCTTTGTCGGTTATTGTGGCGGTGGCATGGCGGCGGTGGTGGTGCTGGTTGTGGTGGTGGTGGTGGTGGTGGCAGCGGCGCGGCGGTGGTTGCAATGGTGATTGTGGTGATGACATCATCATCATTGTCATTATTTTATGTAGTATTTTTGTCGTCGTTGTTATTGGTACTATTGTTAATTTTGTAATTTTGTTTTCAAAATTAATGTCACTCGTCGTTCCTTCGTCTTGTACAATATCATATTCAAAGTGGCCAGCCGTATCTTACCTTCGCTGATTACTGTTATGTTCTGAAATATGAATAAAATAATATTTTTTATTATTCCAGTCTTCAGGTGAGTTATTATTCTAGCGATAAATAATTCACGGAATATGTTCTTTGATCAGTATATTTGTTGCCGTTGTATAGCCTACCCATTGAATGGAGAGCTAGACATGCCAATAGATGAAGAAGAAATCAAAAATGCCATAAACAAATTAGCAAATTGGAAAGCGACAGGTGTAGACAGTATTTTTAATGAATATATAAAAGCAACAACTACCACAGTGTTAACTATATACAAGGAGTTATTTAATAGAATTTTTAACAGTGGCAATATACCAGGAGAGTGGTTGCTAGGAAACATACTTCCAATTTATAAAAACAAAGGCGACCCAGCTGATCCTTTGAATTATAGACCCATAACGCAGTTCAGTTGCCTAGGTAAGCTGTTTACTGCAATCATAAATACACAGCTAAAGGTATATGCTGAGAAATATGAAATCATAACGAAGGCACAATGTGGATTCATAAATGGTCGATCCAGGTTAGACAACATCTTATCATTGCATTTAATAAATGAACAACTACTTTATGCACAAAAGAAAAGGTTGTATTGCTGCTTCTTTGATTTTCAACAAGCATTCGACACAGTCTGGCGGGTAGGGCTATGGAAGAAACTTTTGAAATATGAGCTATCTGGGAAGTGTTTTAAATTAATTTTTAATATGTACCAAGCAATAAAATCCTCAATCACACACAACCACATAACATCTGATTATTTCTCCTGTAAAATAGGAGTAAGACAGGGAGAAAACCTATCGCCATTTCTATTCGCCATATTTTTTAATGACGTGGAATCCCGATAGAATGATAGAATAACCGGACTTACATCTATCAGTAATTTTGTAAAAGAACACCTTAACTTGTTTTTATATCTGACAGTATTTTTATACGCGGATGATACAGCCATTCTAGCTGACTCACCGCACGAATTACAACTAAGTTTAGATAGTTTTCATAACTATTGCATTTCCGGGAAACTTAGAGTGAACGTATCAAAAACAAAGATAATCATCTTCCCTAAACGGAAGTTTAAAACACTGCCTGATTTCACAATTGGCGAACAGCATGTAGAAATTGTGGATGAATCACTTTTCCTAAGAGCAGTTTTTAAATATAATGGCAATTTCACCCCAAGTATGAAAAGAAATCTTAATCAAGGAAATAAAGCTATGTACGCCCTAGTAAAACGAATCAAAGAACTCCAAATATCAGTTGATCCCCAAAGCCCCCTTTTCGATACAATGATCTCTCCTATCCTATTATACGCTTCCGAAGTATGGGGTTTTGAAAAGGGGGATATTATCGAAACATGAAAAAATAAATATTTCAAGGCCTTACATAGCCTAAGAAATAGCACACCGACTGCCGTTATTCACGGGGAATTGGGTAAATATCCATTGCAAATAACAATAAAGTGCAATATGATCCAATTCTGGGCTAATATAGTCAACGCCGGGTATAGTAAGCCCTCGTCTAATCTATATTGCACATGCCTTGAGTATGCCAATCAAAATCAGACTAAATTTAAATGGATAGAATGTATAAAAAGCATGCTAACGTCCATCGGAAACGAACAAGCTCTAAATGCAGAAAATATAAACACAAAACAAATGGTCAAAAACATTTGGCAAACACGGCAAGAACAGATCATTAGCAGATGGAAAAATGAATTACTCACATCCACTCGCCTTAGATTTTACTCTCAAATAAAAGAGAGCTTTATATTTGAGAGGTATTTGAAGATTCTGCCATCAAGGGAATCGAGGATTATGTGTCATTTCAGAACCCCGAATCACAGATTGGCCATAGAATCCCAGCGCTGCTTAGGTATTGACAGGGAAGAAAGACTGTGCACAGACTGTAACGAAATTGAAGATGAAATTCATTTCCTATTTCATTGTGGTAACCTCACACAACAAAGAACTAAATATATACCAAATTATTATAGCCACAACAACACCATCGAAAAAACAGAAGGGCCGTTCTCTATATGTAACATACCTGTCATGATTAAATTATGCAAATACCTAACTGTATCCAAGAAAAATTAATGTACAGCACAATACTACTGTAATATACGTAATTAATGCCACTGTGCGTGCGTGAGTGCGTGAATGCGTGCTCAAGTTCAAGTTCATTTTATTCATATATATATATATATTACCGCCAAGAAATGTATTATATTAATACCTCATATGCCTTTGTAAGGCATGAATGAATAAAGTGAACTTGAACTTGAACTTGGTCAAGGCGACGAAACCCGGCCCCTTCAATAGGCTTGAAGAATGCCCATTTGCAGGCCAACGAAGACTATTTAAAAAAAAATTTCACTGGAATGCCTGGCCCCCGTACCGAGCCGGTCATTACATTGATAAATTTTCAAAAATCAGCTTGGCTTGCAAATGGACATGCAGAAAGTTGAAATGTAAATTTTCGTAACGATTCTTGACCATTGAATGGGTAGTTCCTGTCTATAGTCCAGGAGCTAAAGCTAGGTCAGAATCGTGACGTAGCACACCCAGTATTCGGAAGGTCTGACACTTGCTGTGGCTTGGGGGACATGTCCCACACATTTTAAGCCCTGTTGTACAAACAAATTGTGGTAGCGCTAATTAGTTATCCTGATTTCTTTGCAGAGGGGGTCTAGGCTTTGGCTGTATCCACAGTGCACAACGATATAAGCATGATCGTGTCATAACTCAAAGTAATATCGTATTAGATTCACCATATATGATATTTAGACGGATATCGACCTAACATATATCCAACATACATTTTGCATGCATATACCAAAGGCGAGGGTGAAATGTGAAGGTTATCTTTTATGTATGTATATTAACTCCATCATAGAATCTGTATATCCAGCTGTACCACTATTGACAAAGCACCCAGGTAATGGTGGTTGGAATGAGACAGATGGATGTGGTGGTAATCGGTGCGGAAAAACAAATTAAAATGAATACTACAAAACACATAAGCCTCGCTATGACAATGAGGCATCTTACAGGTTCCAAACAAGTTGTCACCATTCTGAATCGTATGGGTCATAGCGTTTCCTATGATGATATTGAGGTAGTTGACACTAGTATGGCGCTTGAAGTATTAGCTCAATCAACACGGTATGGAGTTGTAATACCAACAAACATTGTTCCAAACTCGTTCGTTCAAGTAGCAGCTGATAACAATGATATACTTGAAGAAACCTTAGACGGTAAACAGACAACTCACTCAACGACAATGGTGATGTTCCAACGAATGCAATTTGGCCCAAGACCAGAGCGTGTCATACATGCTGAACACTCAGTCAGGAGAAGGGCTTTGACAGCACCAGGTACTGAAAACAGAATTCTTGATTGTGGGGTGTTTGGTAGAAGACCAGTTGTGACCGCGTTCATAGACACTGTCAAGAAGGATTGGTACCAATGTGATAGCTCAATCCAGGAACAGGCATTAGTCATGGATCTTGCATGGGCCATCGTTCGAATGTGTCCAATAAAATTGTTTGCGGTAGATCTTGTACCCATGATGACCACAGAAACACAAACAGTCCCTAGAAGGAGTGGATTTAATGCACTTGTATCATGTGCTAACGCACCATTTACACAAATCGTTTACTGTCCAATGATTTCCGGATCACCAACTGAATTCAATACGGTGTATACGGTCATGAAACAAGTTCAAAGAATGATGACAACACTAGGACAGAATGACTCGGTCATTACATTCGACTTGGCCATATTATATGTCAAAGCAAAGGAGATACAGTGGCGATATAAAGAAGAGTTTAGTGACACTGTGATCAGACTGGGGGGGGGGGGGGGGGGGGGGTTCCACATTACGCTAAACTACTTAGCTGTTATTGGAAAGATGTTTGATGACTCTGGCTTAGAAGATCTCCTCATAGAGGCCAACACATATGGTAGCAGCATGGCTGCTGCTCTACTTAAAGGGAAGTCATATAATCGAGGAGTGAGGGCTCACAAATTGGTTATGGAAGCGCTGCTGCGATTACAATGGCAGTCTTTTTCCAAATGGGTTCAACAAAATGGACAACATGAAGACCACATTACTTCAACAGAATTGGAGAGTCTGGATGAGAAAATTAAGATGTGCCGAAGCAGCATTGACGACTTAGACGCACTGCAAGAAAATTTCAATGAGGTGTATGTACGTGAATAAATTGCAACAGCTGTTCAAATCCTTGAAAGTTGAGTCAAGCTCGAAATCACACCTGTTCGCATTTTGGAACTCATATATTCATATGGTAGAGCTGCTGCTTGGATTCATAAGAGCTGAGAGAACTGGAGATTGGCAGGCACACCTATCTGCTACTGCTGCTATGGCGCCATATTTCTACAGCATGGACAGAACCAATTATGCAAGATGGTTGCCAATATATCTTGCGGACATGAAGATGCTTCCAAGTACACATCCCCATGTACATGAACAATTCTTGAATGGAAATCATTCCGTAAGTCGCTCAGACCATCCATTCAATCAAGTGTGGACAGATATGGCCTTAGAGCAATCGATTAATTTGGATTCCAAAAAGCGAGGTGGTATTATTGGAATAACACAAAAGCCAGGAGCTCTGGAGAGGTGGTTTTTAACTAGCCACGAGAGGGCAGCCATAACAACGGTCACAAAGCAAATGTGTGGGTTACAAGATAGTTACATGTTTGGAGTACATAAGGAAATGGGGACTAATCGAATGAACAGGGATGAAACCGATGTGCAGAAGATACTTTCGATGTTCTCATCAGATATAATAACCAATCCCTTTAATATTGCGGAAAACGACGACAGCGAGTGTCTTCCGCTTGTAAACATTGCAACTGGCGTGGTATTGCCTAGTGAAATCGCCAAGAGACTTGTTTCCGCCTGTGACATTGGTAAGGAGATTATGGAAATTTTGTTCAGGAGCGGCTGGACACTAACACGAGAAGCTTTTGGGACACGTTGCCATACTTAAAACTTAAAACACTTGCTAGCCTAGCACAGAAGAAAAAACTCAAAACAAATGATGAAAAAATTCACAATGTGAGATCTGACCGCGAACTATTTGGTCGATTAATTATTGCCGCAAGGTCCAGAGATGTTGATTTAAAACTAGTGATGACGTATGAACTGTCTGCTGTTCCACTATCATTGTCACATACGGATGGGACTCTAAGAAAGAATGTGAAAAGTGTTTTGTTAAGTGAACTAGAAAAGGAAGTAAATGTTGATGGACGGCTTCCACCTGTTGACAAGACAGGCGCAACAGCTTATGTAGTAGATGGCATGGCAATTGTGCAAATGGTTAAAACTGGAGGTACGTCTACATTTGGAGAATTGGCTGATAAATACTGGCACATCTTTACAGTTCCACTGAATCAAGAAGACTGCAACAGAGTAGATATAGTTTTTGACAGATATGATAGACTGGAATCTCTCAAAGCGGAAGAGCGGCTAAAACGTGGGTCATCAACAGCATTGGAAGTAAAGATTGCTGGAGAAAATACTCCCGTTTCAAAGCAATGGGCCAAGTACATCAGCAATCCAAGCAACAAAAGTAACCTGGTTCCATTTCTCAGCAAGCGGTGGCGTGATACTGGTCCAAATATGCTATCTTCCGACAATTGCGTCATTCTTGCTGGTGGCTTTAACGATGGAATGGATGTTGTTGTCATTTCAGCGAACAATTCGTCGTATTTGGAAGAACTTCGATCAGATCACGAGGAAGCAGATACGCGTATGATGTTGCACGCGCTACACGCTTCAAAAGACCACATGCGTGTTGTTATACAGTCTCCTGATACAGACGTGGCAGTACTTAGTATATATACGTATCGTTCGCTTCACTGTTCTGAACTATGGTTCCGTACGGGCACAAAGGACAAATTGCGATACATACCAATACATACAGTTGCTCAAGTACTGGGCCCAGCTATCTGTCTGTCTTTGCCTGGGTTTCATTCTCTTACAGGTTGTGATAGCACTAGTGCATTATTTGGAGTCGCTAAGAGAAAAGCATTCAATCTCTTAAAGTCATCTGAATGTCATCAGCTTAGCTTAGCCCAACTCGGCGAACATGTTGACTTATCACCGAATACTGCAATTCTATGTGAGAAATTTGTCTGTGAGTTGTATACCACCAGGGATGTGGGAAAGACAGCTGATGAAACCCGTTATTGGCTCTTTTGTCAAGAGACAAAGAAATGAAAATCTTCCACCTACATCGAATAGTCTAAAGCATCACACCGAAAGGGCCAATTTTCAAGCTCTTGTTTGGAGACGTTCATTGCAAGCTGTTCAGAATCTTCCATCTCCAAATGGACATGGCTGGAGTATAGTGGATGTCTACTCAAGCCTGTTCTAATGTCAAAGGATCCTGCTCCATTTGGATTAATTGAACTCACATCATGTAGATGTCAATAGTCTGCCTGCAAAAGAACAGATCTCTGTCAATGCAAGGCTAACAATCTACTCTGCACTGAAGCATGCCTTTGTATGGGAGGTGAAATGTGTGACAATGTTCAGCATACAATTGTCGAAGATGACTCTGACACGGATGAGTAACATTCTCTCATTTGCTCACGTGATAAATATGTCCTGCCAGCTTGTGTAGACATGCACTGCATGTCAGTTAAAAGTTTAATTATGAAAAATGTAGAAAACATGGGCATTGTTGTAGCTAAGGTATTGCTAGTCACAAGAAGACCTAAGTGCCCCAGTATGTACAAAGCAACATACGGGTGTCTTAAACGAGGTTGATTATGTATAAATCTGCGATATACGATCACTCCTTTCCATTTTGGTTAAGATTGTATTGATATAACATGCGCTTAAGTTTGTGAAAAATTTACCATTGTGAAAATTGTTTGAGAGCTACATTCAACACCTATTGTAAATGGGCTTCTCACGGGTTAGTGATACCACAATTTTCTTGTACAACACGGCTCAGAATATACCCAAGACATCGGTCTAGCATAATATAGAGACAAACCTTCTGAATACTGGGTGTGCTACGAAACCATTCTTCTAGACCCCTTTTGAAAATTGGCTCCCGGACTACTATGTGATTATATCGGAGACGTGCGTTAATAGTTTCAAATGTTTAGCAATGCCCTTAGTGGATATATCCGATCTGTCAATCAAGTATATGACGTCATAAACAAACACGTCACAGAGAGGCTGACGTTACAATCTCAATTCCTGGCGAATGACGTACCTAGCTCCGTTATGAACATCGAAAGGTCCGTCAAGTACACGAATTGCATGTTTTTGATGGATTTACTATTTAATAAACGTTCTGTTGATTATTTTGAAACTAATTTGACTACGCACTGTTGCTGCCATGGGCAGAAACAGCACCCAGTCAAATTGATTTCAAACGAGTCAACAGCGTACTTATAGAATTTCCTTGAAATTTGATTCCGGGAAGACATGGTTCAAACTTGAGGATATAAAACGATTCTAACTGCCGTAAAATAATGGGCGGAGCTTAGCTAGAAATCGGCGGTGGCCTAGTTAGAAATGTATCCTCTATTATCTCCCAAAACAACTTTGCATTTCCACCATAATGGAGGGATCCGACCTGTCACTCAAGTATCTGACGTCATAATCAAATACGTTCCTTATTACCTGGCGTCACAATAAAAAAGACGTAGGTGCGTCACAAAAATCGAAATAGTAGGCTTCGTGGGGTTGTGAATTGTATTTCATTGATGAATTTACAGTTTATTAAACATATGTAGCAGCATCTCCCAGTCAAATTACTTTGAAAATATTTAACAGTTTACGTGTGTATAGTTACCTTGAAATTGAGATCATGGGATTTCAGGGTTCGAAGTGTTAAATCCGATTCAAACACACGTACACAGTGGGTGTCGCTTGACTAGAAATGGGCGTGGTTTAAATAGAAATGTGGCCCTCTAATGAGTAGTAGGCTACCTTTTAACAAGTGCGATGGGCCTAGCTGGGGCATAGGCGGTTTTGTCCGAAATATCAAAATTTGACAGACCGAACACTGACAGACTAAGAAGCAGATCGACAGGCCAACAATTACTAGTTCCGAGTCCCAATGTTTGGTCGATTTATACAAAACATTGTAAAACAATTGACCTTTCCAGTTTATCCATCCATCATATGACGTCATAATCAACTACGTAAAGTGTATGATGACGTCATAATCATTACGTCATGACTGACTCAAATTAGTCCGTCTTAAACACTTAATAGTCCGTTGTATGAATTGTATGTCTTAACTATTTAATGGCAGCAACAGCACCCAGACAAATTAGTTTCAAAATATTCAACGGCTTACCTGTATAGCTCTATGGGAATTAATAGTCAGGGCGTTTGGGGAAAGATCGATCCCAACACGAGCATTGTGTGGTTGGAGCTTAGCTAGGTCATGTGCGGGGCATAGCTAAAACTGAAAAGGTCCATTGTATGTAGTATGGAAGGATCGCAATCTTATATTGGTTCAGATTTGAAATCATTGGAACTCCGTTGGGTGTAATAATGAGAAGACGAGAGAGATATCGGTATGAAAGAAGAATCTAGCGTGACTGATAATTATGTGGCCATCTTGAAACCTGATTTCCATACAGTAACTCTCCTTAGCTTTAACCAACATTTTGGAAATTTATTTGGTGTGGTGTGGGAATGGTCCCTTTAAAAATTGGTCTAGATGCAGAATACAGAATCGCCGCTAGGAAGCCATCTTCGGTTTCCGTTTGTTAGCTCTCCGCAACTTTAGTTATTGCCCATGCTTAATTTTCAATGTATTGATACCTATGAGTAAAATACGTTTGTGGTATATTTCGTCAATTGATGAGTGATTAAAACGAACTTTGGCAGATAGATTCCTTTCAGCAAAATCTATTGAATATGACGTATTAAAAAACCAGAGTTATGTCCCTTGTTAGATCATCAAATCCTGTATTGAAACCTGCGGAGAAAACGATTTTGTGGAACGTTTTAATATTGGTTGATAGATTAGTAGCAAATTTAGTAGATATTGTCTTTTAGACAATATCTATTGGCATTTCGATAAATAAAAGTAGTAGAAAAATCTACAAAAATCCGAGAGAAAAGGATAACAGAATGGTGAGGATCCCCAATCTCTGATCGGTCTTTGAAAGAGAACTGACTGTAAATGAGATAGAAATGACGGGATCAGAATGGAGTTTTCCAGTCTATCCATCCATCATATGACGTCATAATCAACTATGTGAGGTCTAGTATGATGTCATAATCATGACGTCATGAATGACTCGATTTAAACCGTCTTAAACGATTAATAGTCCGACACGTTGTACGAATTGTATGTCTTTGCTATTTAATAAAAATGCTATTGAATATTTTGAAACTAATTTGACTGCGCGCTGTTGCTTGCCTATATAGTTTTCAGGAAATTGATAGTCAGGGAGTTCAGGGATCGATCGATCCCAACATGGGCGAAGCGTGGGTGGCGCTTATGTAGAGATGGCCGGGGCATCGCTATAACTGGAAAGGTCCATTGAAGAACATTGTGTGCTTATCTCTGGCTAGTTTCACCAATATGGGTTATCACGGCCCTAGCTAGTTCGACTGACAAACTAGTAATTATACTAGATAGTCGCAAAGGTCTGGTAGAGGCATGAATGTCAGAAATGGGGACATTGGCGTGACACGGTCTCGAACCGGGTGTTTTTTTTATCCCCAGAAGGAAATATAGCGTAATCCATGTCCGAGTGTTCAGCGTCTAAGCAATAGCGCCAATTGTAGCCAATCTGTTTCTACATAGACCGTTGCCGTAAGAATATGGTGCGGGACATAAGTATGAGGGGAGAGGTTTAAGAACGAATGTTGAAGAAATAGTACATCCAAATCCAAATCTGCCTAAAATGAGAATAACATTGTAGATCTAGGTTTGGTGCTTCTACTTACTTGCATTCACGATTTATGGATAAAATGTGTATTTAGGTATACACTTAGTGACACAGTGATCGAGATATTAGATGTTTTGATCTGAAACTAACATCTTTATCTAGCCACTTACGACGTGTGTGAAAATGTGTATTCTGGTATGCACTAAGTGACCCCGTGATGACATCGATGTATGACTTGACGCCAAACTAAAAATTCTTCTAGACACTCGTAATATGAATGTGCATGCCAAACTTGTTGAGTCTACCTCATAGGATTCCAGAGATATCACCAGATAAACCGACAGAGGGATGGACGGTCGGATGGGTGGACGGGTGTGCATACAAGCGGACGGATGGATCGATGCTTAGACGGGCGGATGGACGGACTGGCGGATAGACTGACGGACAGATGGACGAATGGGTAGACGGACAGATGGATGGACGTCTAGACCGACGGACGGACGGGCAGGCGGCCGGTCGGACGGACGGATGCCTAGACAGACAAACAGACAGACGGCACCAAACGCAATACTCACATCGGCTTCGCTTCGGCGGCGTGAGTAATAACGTGACTGAAATGCGTCGCTGTGCTATGCAGCAGCAACTTGGAATCAAATTATTTTCTATACGTGCAATGCCATTAACCATTTTATGCCTGAAATTCCCAGCGTATCAATTTTCAACGTAACTGTAGAGGTAAGCTGTTGAATATTTTGAAAGTAACTTGATTGAGAGCTGTTGCTGCTGTAGGGTTTTTATGATGATCTCGTATTTGATGAATAAAAGAGATAGTAAATAAATATAGTGCATCGTTAAATAATAAGACTTCGCTGTTAAGAAGTTAAGGAAATCCTTGCTAGTTTGAAAATATTTGACTTACTGATTCTTGGTTCAAAGGAGCCGCCTCTAATATATTGATTCCTACAACAGCAAAAATCAACAACCACCAAGCAGACATGTTGAGCGCCATCCTACCTTGGTCGAGACGACGAACGTGACAATAAGCTATATTTTGTAACAAAAGGCATTTTAAGGCATTACGTATATGTTTCTCTTGGTGCCTTGTAGATATCCCAGATAAGCGTGTGTTATCAGGAACTTAACAATAATGGGTCACTAAATGGGTTTAAACTAAATTTCCTCTTCTACTAGCTATTCTGGTAGCAAAACATGCCATGCTTTCAATTGTCTCATAGAAAATGGCCATTTGCAGACGAAGAAAATACTATTCCTCAAAATTTACCAATGCAAATTTAATGTACGGAACCAGGTCCATAAAGCGCTTTTCGCCGGTTAATATTAATACGTAACGATTTTACCGTGGATTCTTATATAGGCATGCACGGCGACTCAAATCTGATAAGATGCATATTAAATGAAGACACACATCTGACGGTGGAACTTATCACCGTTTCATCGAGAAATCAGAATATTTACTATTTAGTAGTATAGTACTATATAGGTGCTTGTCGTTTATTCATGTCTGTATAACAAATAGTCGGCGGGTAGTATTCGTTTTATGGTAAAAGCGCCAAAATTGTCATGATTGGCCATCATTAGGCTCCTACATATAATGGTCACAACTATTGTCACGCCCATTAAAGTGAGCACGGTACTATACACCCATAAAAATGAGTACAATACTATACACCCATAAAAATGAACACGATACTATACACCCATTAAAGTGCCCGCGGTACAATGCACCCATAAAAATGAGCACGGTACTATACACCCATAAAAATTAGCACTATACTATACACGCATTGAAGTGAGCACGGTACTATACACCCATAAAATGAGTACGGTACTATGCTGTAGTTCGGATCGACCGGTACACGCCGCCCGTCCTAGATTCGTTCCCTGAACACGCCCACACACCCCACACCACACACACCCACACCCTGGGTAGAGCTATAAGCGTATATGAGCCTATGAGAGGGATCGCATTGTAAAAAGTTCGTTAAAACGCATAGCGCGAATGCGCGCGCTTAATACTATTTTTGACAGAGCGCGTATTTTACGACCAAGGTAGGATGGCGCTTTTAGTGTACCGAGTGGGTACATTGTAATCCTTTTTCATTACTTGTTCCCGCCGAAGCTGGCATTAATCAAGACCAGAATTCGACGGGCTTTCCGAATCTGTAAACCATCGGTTAAGAAATGACTGAGTTATCCATGGAAACCCCCTTTTGATTATCTTCAAACTATTGCCGTGACGTCATAACCACGTGTACGCAGAACTTCCTAGAATGTACTCTAGACCATTCGACTGCGTTATTATTAGCTACGTGCTGATTGGCTGTTGCCCGTCCGATGATTGGTTGGAGTCTGCTCCTGTGACGTCACGAGTAGTATAAAAGGAGACGAATTTCAGAGCTCGAGAGCATCCTCCGCCAGGAGCCGATTAGGTTGAACCGGTGTCAGCTACAATCAGCAAGACAGGCATTACGCAGATCATTTCGGTCTCTGTCGGGGTTTTTTCTCCCGTAGCCAGCAGTAATCCAACCAACGCACTAAAGCAATTTTGTACCTCCCGTTGTTGCGGGAGCATTTTTAGAATTTTTTGATATTGTTCACGAATATATCAAGAACTAACTTGGAACACGAACTTGCGGTGAGGGCTTTCCTGGCCTGGAAATGTGATTCTACAGATGTAGAGGCAGCGATGTTCTTTGGTGGATGACTCGCCAGATCGGCCGGCCACGCCAAAAAGTGGTTATTCAGCCATCTCCGCACTAATGTCGTGTGCCCGCGAGGGTCCGGGGACATGTAAAAAAACCAAGGTGGTATATAGTGCATAGGAGATACTGAAGGCCTCTGTGTCTAACGAAGGATGCATTAACATCCTACTGTGGTACCGTCTAGTCGGTACCATGTTCGGGCTGCTGAGGCTTGGGTTCATCCTGTCCCAGTAAGTGGACATGCGTGGTGCGTGGATGATAGTCCACAGCCAGGACATCTCTGGCAGACTAGAAGTTCACTGTGTTTGCTAGAGATGGCCTCCAGGCAAGGCCGGGGGGAAAACGGTCACAGTTCGTATTCTGTTGGCAGATAGGTACGGATCAGACCGTCGGGTGCCCCTGAGCGTGAGCTCAGATGGTGATCGCTATTGACTGGGTCGCCGGCCGGTCATCTTGATCATGTCATTTCATCAACCCATTCTTGGTTATGAGTGGTCAAGATGGTTCAATGTACAGTCAGGCCATGGCAAGCATTCGTATTGCGAGTCATGCCTCCTGTGATGAGCGGTCATGAAAAGTGATTCTTTGGGAAGCAGGAGTGTATGTGTGTGACACTGTGTAACCTGTCACTTGCCGGATGGGTGGAGCAGTCTGGTGCCCAGGTACCCGTGGGGTGGATGACCAGTCTAGTACGATCTGTGCAGGGCCTCTCAGGTAAAATGAGGTCACAGAATGATCTATGCGAGGGCCTTAGCTGCGATGCGTCTAGCGGGCATCGCCTCCATGGTTTGGTCTATACGGGGCTACGGCCCCTTGCCAAAATGACCCTATTTGGCGCCCAGTACTGTGTTCGCTTGGCTCGGGAGTCGTCAGTGTGCACCTTGACTCTGTCCCAGATTATGGCCCCATAACTTGGACAGGTCTTTATCTCAGGCATATATGGAGAGGTACCTAGCCTAGGCTGCATCCTGTGTGGGGAACTGGGCGTCCATTCGGCGTGGTGGGGACAGTGAACCACACCGGGAAGGCGAAAGGGTACAAACGTTTCAACCACTTCATTCTTCCCGTGTTCTTGGCCGAATCATTCTCCCTGCCGAATATAGTGGGGAGAGTGACTGGACTAATTATAAAATACAGTTCAAGATAACAAGTCGAACTAACCACCAGAACAATCAGCAAATGGGTGAATATCTCACCGCAAAGCTTTCCGGAAAAGCCCTTCAAGTTCTTGCGGATCTCGGGACTGATTAGTCACCCACCTATACCCAATTGGAATGAGCACTAACTGAACGATTTGGCGACATAGCTCTTGGAGAAACAAGTCGCCTACAACTTAAAAATCTCCGATGACGCACAGGAGAAACCCGAGCTAGCTAGTTGAATCAGAAGGCTAGTCACCCATGCACACCCTAGCACCAATTTAGAAAGCGTAACACATCTGCATCTTGACACATTCATCGATGTATTAAGCGGTGAATCTACCCTTAAAGAAAAACTATTTCTTGGCGACCACGGGAGTTTGGCCCAATTAACGGCTATCGCGGTCCTCATAGAAAACTTTCTGGAGCGAGAAAAGAATAACCGACGTCAACTTCACCCTATCAATGAGGTATAGGGTCCACCAACGCTCCCTCCCCCCCCCCCCCAGATCATCAACATCTACAGTACCAACACCACAGCAAACGAATTCACAAAATTCCAATCAGAATCAAGCGCCTGGAGGAAGGGGGCGTGCCCATAGAGGAAGCTACAGCCGAGCCCCCGGGTGCAGGAACCAGCGCAACGAAGGAACGAATAGACGAGATCAATAAACAGATCTCCGCACTAACAAATTTAGTGACCACACTCAGCACGAACCTCGCCACCACTCACTTTAGAACAGCGAACACCACCAACACCGCACCGCCACCAAACACCTGTTTCGGATGCGGTCAGCCAGGCCATTGGATGGAACGGTGTCCTAACCAACCTCGATCTATAATGTCTGCCTCTGACTGCAGCACACCACAACCGGAGAAGCCATTAAACTCTTAAGGGCACCGAAAGTAGAGTCACCTCGGTGCCCATATCTGCTTCCCGGCTCAACTGCGGGCCCCGTACGATGACGTTCGGTGGCCAATAATTACCAACCAAATTCAGTTTTACACCTACACCAAAGTGCACGGCTTCACATATGTTGATGCCTACGATGCCTCCCACATCTGCAGCACCACCATCCCCCTCTATCTCCGCACATAACAAGCCTTCTTTCCTTTGTAAAACGGTAGTGGTAGGTTGTGGCACCTCCGCTGAAACAACGTTTTTGCAAGCACCATGTCCCGCCACCAAGACACTGAATTCTCGGTGTCCCATGGTGGTATGCAAAACACCGCCCCACATAATAGCATCTTCCACATCCAGAGACAGCAGCGACTCATGAGAAATGGTTCACTCTGCCCCATGGATTCACAAACGCTGACGTAGATGGGGAGAAACACGTCCCTAGTGGCATCACTGTTTCTTCTGTGCTTCACCAAAGCATCCAATGAAACATTGCAAGAAATGGCTCGCGCAGGTAGAGCTTATATGTCATCCTGTACGCATTTCAGCGAGATTGCTTCACCCCTCTACAGTATCACCGAGAAAGATCGACCAAATGAGTGGATGAGTGAGTGTGAAGGGTCCTTCAGGGCACTGAAGGAACTCTTGATGACCACCCCGATTCTTGCTCACTCTAATCCAAACCTCGATTTCATCTTAGACACTGACGTGTCAGCTTACGCTAGCGGCGCGGTTCTATCTCATGTCATGGAAGACGGAACAGAGCAGGTATTGGGTTATGGTTCGCGTACTCTGAATAAAATGGAGAGAAGATACGCAACCACCAAGCGAGAACTATGGGCGGTGGGCCATTTCGTCAAGTACTATAAACACTTTCTGTATGGGCGCCCTTTTACACCCTTTACAGACCATGCCTCACTATGGTGGCTCAGGAACTTAAAAAATCTGGAGGGCCTGGTAGCGAGATGGCAGAAATCCCTGCAGGCCCATAACTTTAACGTTGTTCACCGTCCCGGCAAATTGCATGGGAATGCTGACGCCCTCAGCAGAATCGGTGCAGAAGCTGAACATGAAGAGTCCGCCACCGTGACACAGTCAACACAGCCATCTCCGGAGTTCCCCGAATTGAGGTGCGCAGAGTGGAATCCGGAGAAAATCGCACACCACCAAACAACAGACGTACAGACACGAAATATATACGCATGGATTCAGGAGGGGGTACGTCCTCCTAAGGAATCGGTAACACCTCTATCTACCACGGCAAAGTATTATTACCAACGGTTTGAAGAATGTCAATTAATAAATACTGTTCTCTATATTAATGACCATTTGGTAGTCCCAGAGAGTTATCGTGAAATTATATTGAAACAACTACATGATAACGCCGGGCATCTGGCCGTGGAAAGGACTGTTGCCAGTTTCAAATTGAGATTCCACAAGATCGGGATTCGCGATAGTGTCAAGGCATGGGTTGCCAAATGTATCCCATGGCAAAAATGCGCTGTTGGCCAACACCATATCGCACAATCTCTAATTAAGATTGTTGGTGCACCGTGGGAGCGAGTGGCTATCGACGTGCTCAGACTCTTGAATATGACAGATGATGGAAATAAATACATCCTCGTATTACAAGATTATTTTACGAAGTGGGTAGAAGCATTTGCTCTGCCAGACCAAGAGGTATCGACCATAGTGGAGGCCATGGCCAGCAATGTGTTCTGCCGCTTTGGTATGCCTTATGAGTTGCACTCCGATCAAGGAAGTAATTTTGAGAGCCGGCTCATATCAGAGCTCTGCAAATTGTTCCATATCGTCAAGACAAGAACAACTCCATACCACCTCCGCAGTGACGGGATGGTAGAGAGACTCAACAGAACTCTCGCGGAGGTGCTTACGAAGGAAACATGCCTTGATTGTAGAGATTGGGACCTATGGTTCCCATATCTACTTATGGCTTACCGCACTTCCGTACATTCCAGCACGGGCTACACCCCTGCTCAGTTAATGTTAGGCCGTGAATTAGCCTTACCCCTGAATCTGGGCATGCCTCGAATGCCAGGAGAGAAAAATTCACCATCTCTCTATGTCGAACTCTTGCGGCAAAGGATAGAACAAGCACATGAGTTAGTGAGAGAAACCTTATCCACTGCACACCGGCGGCAAAAGACATGGCACGACCGGAGAGTGCATGGAGATCCGTATGAAGCAGGAAACATCGTCGTGTCGTG